>JAJTUV010001657.1:0-272834 GCA_021653895.1 Mastomys natalensis | reverse complement strand
TGCCCGGCTTCTCAGGATAACTTTTTAGGACTTCCGCACTTCCTTTCCCCCACATTAACTCCAAGACCCAAAATCCCAACATAAAAATCCTCCTCTCTGTCCATAAAAAAACCCTGACTTGAATAAAAAGACTTTGAAAAAAGCAAGTAACCAGAATTAAATCCAATTGCATTCTAACTGCCTATGTGAAAACCCAAAAACCGAGAAAACCCCTTGCTCTAAAACATAAGGTGGGGAAGACTGTGCCCAGGTGAGGTTTCCACCTGAGAAATGGTCACATTTTTTTAAGACAGTTGCTGAAAAGGTCGGGGGGGGGGGAAAAAAAAGGGGTTAAACAGGGGACCCCTTTAGATCGACGCTAAATACTGCCCTGTGCAGGTACTTTGTGTTTGGGGATGGGGGGGGATACTTTTTATTGAAGAATGGGGTTTTGGAATCTTGGGAGGGTGCTTTTTGGGGGCTTTTACATGGAGAAACATAATCTCATAAAAGTCTTAGAGGGAGAGAAATTTGGAGATTTTTGTTTTAAAAATTGAGGCTTACAATTTGGGAAAAAAAGTCCTCCAGAAGTTGGACACGGGGTATGGGTTGAGGTGTGGAAAGGAGCAGTTGATGTAGTTACGTTCCTGCGGCAGGCAGGCAGGCAGGCGGGTAGGGGAAAAAGGGCAAAAACTAAAGGTTTTGGGGAAATTGGGATTGGAAGGAAAGATTAGGGGGAAAAGGGGGGTTGGTCTGCGGGGTCCTGTTGGGGACAACATTGAAGTCACTTTTTTGCAACAATTACATTTTTGTTTTGAAAATTAGCTGATTTCAAACATCCTAGTTATTTTAAAAAACTAATAAGAGGAAATTTTGTGATAATGACGGGATACTAAAATCGGGCTATAGTAATTTCCCAGTGATTTAAAAAATATGAAAAAACACGACCCTTTTTTCGTCTGGCTAAATTTGGGCCGGGGTAACTTCATGGCCTCTGGAGGTTTGAAATCTAGATCACAACGTGAGACTTTTCAAACTCGAATTTTCGTTACGGAGAGTTGGGCCCACTATCAAAGGCAGTTTAAAAACCAAGGCGGGGTTTGGCGATGATAGAAAAGGGCACTTCAGCTTTTTCGGGCCTCTCTTTTTGGTCACAATTATATTGCCATATGGGAGAAATTTTCAGCAAGTGCGAGGAAAAATGCCCCCTTAAGTCCAACTGCTAAAGCTTTCAATCCATTTTCCACCCCCCCAAAGGTGGAAACTCCATCTTATTGTTGAGTCCCAGACCCACTTTTTTCTCATAGATGTTAAGCCCCTTGCTTATTGACAAGCTGTCAGGAAGCTATGCAATAGCAAAGCCAGAAAATAAACATTGATTGAGGACAACTAGCAAGACTAGTAACGAAGTCAAGTGGTCCCGAGGCACACAGGCCAAAAATATCAAAAAACCACCCCCTAAATAGCCATCTCCGCCATCTCAAATTTCAAAAGGACCAAAAAAGAGACTGCAATAACTTGAAAATTCCCTTTTTAAGGCAACTTTGGAGCGTGCTGGGCCATCGGGATGAGCTTTGGGATTCCAAAAAAAGTATGCTCTTTTCAAAAAAACACAACAAGTTCATAAAATGTTCAAGAAAAAGAAATAATAAAGAGTTTGTCAATTTTCCCTTCTTGCAAAGAGAAACACTTTTGATTATTGCTCAAAGGGAGTGAGTAAATTTTAGCCCAAACTAGTTCGAAACAGTCAACTCTCCACATCCCAATGTTCCGGCTTTCAGAGTTCCTTGGGGGGGAAAATTTTTAGAAACCTCCTTATTTCCCACTTCTGTCTGCCAGGGGCTGCTCATGCCCTAACCAAAAGACAAGCAATAATGATGGCTTTGTCCTAAAGCCATTTCTAGTAAAGAGCGAAGCAGTTTCCCCCACCGGGGAAAAAAATCTGAAAAAAAATAAGGGGGCGGGTCACTAAAAATTTTTTCAAAATGTCGGCTTCAAAAGACAGAACAACTGGAAGCGCTTACCTCTCTTTTTTTTTTGGGGGGGGGGAATGCAATCATTTACCCCAGATTCTTTAAATCCCAAATTCTAATTTTTTTGCCTGCACATTTGGTTTTTACTTTTTTGACCCTTCCCCAACCATCCTGGGCAGGGTGCTCGAAGTTTTTAAAACTCTCCTGACAAATCTTACATGTTTAAACCCCTTTTGAATCTTCATCTTATGACGGGGGTACAGCAATGAGAAAAAAAAAAAGGGTGGTGGTTGTGCTATACAGCTCTTCAGGCTGGTCCCGTCTGGCGCCAAAGTTTTACACTGGGCTTTAATTTTCCCCTGCCTCAAGAACTTAAGTAAAGCAATTATACTGGGTTTTCCCTTTTAAATTTTTCAAAAGAATGAGGGATTCAGATTCAACGGGCCCGGGGGCCCTGTAAATGTCCCCTGAGAACAGGGTTAAGAGGGGTTTGTAAAAATAACCCCAAGGGGAAATTTCAAAGGGGGGCCACCATTGACTATGACAGACACCCAGGGGTAGAAAGGGCAAGCCCATTGTGGGCCCAGCTCTGAGCCTGTGTTTTTAATTCCCTGTGCTGACTGTCAGTTCAGGATTTGCATGCTGTGGTTTTTACCAGGCTCTACTGGTTTTAATAAATACAAAAGCTAGGTTCTGAACTACCTTTATGACAATTTGTTTTCTATTTACCTTAATAGTTTTTTTTAAAAAAATTTTAAAAAATTTTTCAAGTTGTTCTCTGGTACAGGGAAACATTTAAGGTATACTGACCAAAAAAATTTTGGCCCCAAGCTGGCCCCAAATTTCCTTAAAGAAGCAGATATTAAATCACAAGACCA
Source organism: Mastomys natalensis (assembly GCA_021653895.1). Classification (NCBI taxonomy): domain Eukaryota; kingdom Metazoa; phylum Chordata; class Mammalia; order Rodentia; family Muridae; genus Mastomys; species Mastomys natalensis. The sequence continues at coordinate 270,004 of JAJTUV010001657.1, read as the reverse complement.
AATTCTGTCTTCAGGGTTAAAAAATTCCAATGGGAATACTTTTTTACACATTAGCCTGTTTTACTATTCGGGGGTAAACCCGGGGGAGGAGAGGGGGCTGGGGCTGAGCATAGTTCTGTGTTAAAAAGTCACTTGCTCTTCTGGAGGATTTTGGGTTTTTAGACCCCCAGCTTTTCAAAATGGGGCCTGGCGCCTGAGCTCCCTTTAAAACTCCCGCTTTGGGGAGACACGGGTGCCCTCTTTTGGACTGCTGTGAGACCTGCACCCACACGACATAACCTACACACAGTTTTACGTAAAAACCCCTAATTTAAAAAAACATAAACAATAAAATTTTTAAAAAAAAACCATAAACAATAAATATTAATAAAAGAAAGGGAACCCTGTAGGGGGTAGTAATATCTTACTCCCTCGAGTGAACTTTAGAGTACCCAGATTTTGAGGTTAGTTTCCCCAATAAACCGGGTACACCTAATGCCCCCCGGGTTTGGGACAGAGTGACACCCCCTCAAAGACAGCCTCATTGAGATATTGTAACATCCGAGACTTCCGGGCGCTCAGTTCTGAACAGCACTGTGCAATGTATAAAGCCCTCGTCTGTAAGCCCCCGGGCAGCCACTGACAAGACAGCCCTCCAGCATGGACACAAATTGGGGGTGTCCTGGCAAAGCCTGCGGGCATACTCAGGCCGGTCCACATTGATGGTCTCTCCAGTGAGACGGATATTCCCCCAAGGCCGCGGGCCCGGGCCAGGTTGTACAGGGGCCGCACACACGGGGGCACAGGGGCATAGCGGGGTTGGTGGGCAGGAAGGAGAAGATCGCCCCAAATGGGGGCCCGGGGAGCCGGGTTTTATGCTGGCTGCTCTTTCTGGGTCTGAGCAACCGAATGATGGGTAGTAAAGGCGGGTCGGGGGTGGGAATGAACCAAGCCACGGTCCCCCCCCGGTGATGGAGTTTAAGTTTGTGGATGAGCCCCTCCATTCTGAAATCCTGGCAAAGCCCGGGGGACATATCAAGGCTGCTGGGCGGGGCTCATGTGCGCATGCCAGTCAGAATTGCAAAGGAAAGAACCAAAAGGTTTAAGAATGAGGGACTTTATTGACTTAAAGCGGAAAGGAAAAGAACCACATTTGCAACAGCCCACACTTGCTGACAGCCCTTTCACTCCTGGCCTCTTAGAGGTCAGCCAACAGCCCCGCCCTTCTCTAAAGCTTCTAACTAAAAAATTGCCCCCACCAAGGCAAGCAAACTACAACATTCTTTTGAGGCCCAGCTTTCTTTTCATTTCAGTGACTCCCCCTGCTAAGGAATGCACAAGAAAGGCATAAACACAGAGGGAACACATCGCCGCCACAATCTTATTTTCACTTTTTTAAATTTGACAGTTAAGGGGGCCGCTGTGCCGACCAGGGGCGATTCCTCATTTCCCATTCTACCATTCTCCCTGATGCAAACCATGTAAAAGACAAATTTCAAGTTTCACTGTTCTTTGAGAACCCTTCCCAGAACCCGATTTTTCCTAACATAATTAAAGAGGGGTTGATTAGACCCCTTAACAATGAAGGGGCTGTGTTTCCAAGCAGAGTCTAGGGACTGAGTGTAGAACCCATCATTTTTCCGGTTTTCACTTGCCTGCCATGAGACGTTTTGTTCTGGGGAACATTTCCCAGAGCGGGAACCACCAGGCCTTCTGTATCAGGCCAGTTTAAGTCCTCAGAAGTTCATCCTTCCCTTCTAACTATATAACTTAGCTTTCAAACATGGAAGCCTATTCTTTCCTTGAATCAAGAGCTCACTGATGAGGACTAAGAAGCCTAAAAAGTTTTCAAAGGGTTTAAAATCCTTCAGAGGACTAGAGAGATACACATCATTAAGAACATGCCTGTTTTTTCCCGAGGACTGAGTTCAGTCCCCAGCACGTTTTTTAGGGGCCCCAAAAAGGCGTGGTCTAATTGTAGGCAATGGATTTTTCGTGATCCCACCATTTCCTATGCACAATCCATACCCAGACAAATCCCACAAAAAATGAATCTCAAAGAAAGCATTCTTCATAATACTCAAAGACGTGTTTCCAACCATCTCCCCTTTGTCCTCTGAACAAGTTTTTAAATTTTTCTTTTAAAACAAACATAGTTTAATTTTATATAAAATTATTGGGAAAAATGAACCATTTTTTTTTTAATATAAATAGAAATTTTAAACCCCATATGCCCAATGTGTTTTATGGCATAGAATAGAGACTGAAAATTATTTTTAAAAATAAATTTTTCTACCTGAAAATAAAATATTTGGCTAGTTTGTGACTCAATCATTCACCGCTCTTAGGTCAAAGATTCATTCTTTTGAGTTTTCCCACGAACAAAAACGAAGCCTTCAGGAAACAACCTAAACCCATAAAAGTAAAAGTATGTTCCTCCAAAAAAAAGCCTCCCACCTCCCCTTTATATCAATCCACTCTACACACCCCAAAGGAATTTTTTCTGAGGGCAGTATTTTTCTTACAAGGGTGAAAACTACTTTGGGCAGGAAGAAGAACAATCTAAAGCCTAAAAACCCTTTGATGTTTAAGGAGCTATGAAGGGTCGAATGTCCTCCTTGCTACTTGGGTTCATCATCCTAGAGAAGAAGTTTAAGAGTCCCCTGGGGGAGGGGGCCAAAAATCCCTTTACAAATAAATTTTTTGGGGCTCAGATACTTTACCGGAGTTTTTTAGTTACCCTTTTTCCAGTTCCATACATTTTTCCCCGTTGCCCTAGTATTCCCCTCCCTCTCCCCAAAAAACCTGGTTTAAAACCCCCATACCCATTTTTCCTTCTCTCAACTTGAATTATTGGAGGGAAAATAGGAGGCACTTTCTTTTAATTTTGGGGAAAGCTGGGTTTTTCCAAACTCAGAAGGATTCGATAGTTTCCCCTTGACTTTTGTGGGTTTTGGGTGAGGGTAATAGTTTTTCCACACATTTTATTTTTGGGGGAAAACGGATTTATTGGGGGGCTGACTTTTACAAGGTCCCAAGCGATTTAGGGAAAGGTGATAAATGGAAGAATTTGCACCTTTTTTAAATTTTTAATAAAATTAACTGGAAATCAACCCTGATTTTCCATAAAATCCTTAAATCTCCCTAAACCATAAAACCCAAAAAATTTATTTTACCCCTTTTAACATATAACCCCACAAATTAAATTTGTTAAAGTGATTAAAAAAAGGGGGCTTAACAATTAAAGGAGTTATTTGTAAAAGATTAAAACCAGGGGCAATACCTAAGTTCAACTTTTTCCACAAATGTTAATGAAAAACAAATAGGCTTCATTCCACCAGGACCGGGAAACAGAGATTATGGCCCACAAACAGAACCCCCCCACTTTTACATTTTTCCCCTCCAAAACCCCTTGGCTTACATTTTTTGGTATCCCTCCCCCCTTTTAAAGTGGCTTGGTAAAACCTCTTTCCAAGCAGCAAAAACTAGGAATTATAAGGATCCAATGCCTTGAAAAACTTGTCCACATGGGAAACACCCTGCAAATGGAAACACAGTAAAATGGGGCGGCAACATTAACTTGTTTTGCCTTAAATATCTTTTTAGTAAATATCTATTTCCATTAAAAGGACAACTTTGGTTAAATAAAGCCAAAGGGGTTTACTAAACAAAAACAATTTACGCCCAAAAACAAAGGCCCTAAATCAGCTAGTAACTGGGATAGGTTTTACATTTTTATTTGCATAAAAATTACATCATACCTTATCGTCCTTTGCCTTCCCCTCAGTGAGATGAGGACATTTCTATGTAGTATGAGGAATAATGTACGTGTTGTCAGAGGGCGTTTGTGAACAGGAAAACTGAGATTTGTAAAACAAAAGTATCAAACCAAAAATACGGCGCCAAATGCTTCTTTAAGTACCCAGATTAGGCATAACCAGCACCAGTTGTCATTAGATTCTAGTTTATAGTGTTGAAGGGGTAGTTCAGTGGTTAAGCACTTGCTGCTCTTTCCAAAGGACCTGGGTTCAATTCTGGCACCCACACATTGGCTCACGACAGCCTGTAACTCCAGTCTCAGAAGATCTGATGCCGTCTTCTGGCCTTAGCATCACCCAACGCGCACACAGACATACATGCCAACAAAATCCTCACACACAAAGTAATTTCAATTTTTAGAATTCAAATTATAAGTAAATAACTCTTGATCATATTTGAGGAAAAATGTCAGTAAAGGAAACCCAGAAAATCCTAAGTGAGGAGGACATTTTCCCAGCATATTAAAAGTATCTTTCCAAAAGCTTACATAAAGGCTCTTGACATATTAAAACTCCACTGACGCGACTGCTCTACCAGCAGACACTCTCGAACATATTTTATTGATACATAAAACAAGTGCATAAAATAGTAAGAGCATCTGTTAAGGGCAAATCAAATACATCACATAATCACATTTGGGTCAAATATAGATGCCATGTCTGACAGTGTCCACATCACATTAGGTCGGATTATTAATCGTAGCCTCACAGTCTGCATGACTTCCTGTATGCTGTTCTCCCAACAGTAAGACTGTCTAATGATATGCTGCACTCCGCAGCGTGTGGATCCTGCTGGTAAGTTGGCGCGTGAGTGAGGGTGAACTTTACAGTAGGGTGGGTAACAGAAATCAAACAGAAAGCAGACCAAGGCTACAAAAGGACATACTGGTTAGATCAACTATCATGAGCTGGAATAACTGGCTGAGAGAAAGCTCAACAGTAACAATAACTGGTGTAAACGAGACGGATGACCTGAGTTTGGAGACGCAGAAACCATGAAGAGCCGAGCTCGGCAGCACATGTTGAAAAGCTGTGGTAACTCCAATGGAGCAGTGGGAGGCAGAGACCAGGAGAATCCTGGAACCTGCCAGCCAGCCAATACCTATGTACAACGCGATAGCAAGAGACCCTATCACCAACATGGTGAAACGCTATAAAACAGCACCCAACCTGTCCTCTGACTTCTCCACGTGGATCATATTAAAACATTCTCCATTCCTGTAGGCACATACACATATAACCTCACATGGCGAAACACATACCCCCAAAACCACATTTAAAAAAAACCCACAGGGAATAAAATTATGAATTAAAATACGTAAAGAGCAGAGGAAAGAATAGAAACTAAAAAATAGTTCAAGTATCATGAACACTGAACAGGAGATGAAACAGGAAAATGTATAGTCTTAACGATAAAATGTGATTTTTTGTGCCGATCTCCTGGAGGACCTTGGAAGGTGGCCGAAGCCGAAGAATGGTAATAAGACATGGGTATCATAACAGATATAGAATGGATTACAAGAAATATTCTGGCTAGAAGGCAGGCAGAGGAAGGGATAGGCATTTCAGTTTTATATAATTCAGTGTAATAAACTGTGCTGTTGCAGCTTCTTGGATTACCTGGCTAGGGGCGGGAGGGTGTACATTCTCACTCGATGACTGATTTACCACACGCTGTTCTCACCCTCGTTGAGGTCCGCAAGGGAGTGACTGTATCTGACTGGATATAAACCACGCATTCCCAGCCCAATGCCTGTCTTTCCCTCGGCCCCATTACAGATCTCACGGCACACACTCACTCAGCAATTTCTTGTAGTCCTTGGGGAGACAGACAGACAAATGGCTATATTAAAGATGTCCCCAGATCCCACAACAGATGGCATGGTGTGGTATAGGACAGATAAGTTTGTGCTGAGTCTTGAAAGATAAAATGGAGCGGCCATACAACATTAAAAACAATGAATGTAGAATCCACTAACTGTGAAAAATATTACGTTGACAGTATTTTATATATTTTTTGTATTTTTGAACAGCTTTTTGTATTTTTGTAAAAGAACAAATGCAAATCTTGACACAATGGTTGTGATGAACCAAAATAAATATAATTACACTTTATGAATACAGATACATTCATCTTGGACTAAAATAGGAGATTGTAAATTCTTTGAAAAAGAATTCCTGGCTTTATTGATTACTTAAATGACTTTCAAGTGCTTGATTGGTATAGGAAAATGTCTTTTAAAGAAATTCTTGAGTGACTCTGAATATATATAAATATGAAAAAGAACTTCATTTTGCTGGAAAGGATCTTTTTTTTTTTCATAGTTTCAAAAGTCAATTTTAAATCCTGAGTAATCAGTACAATATTGAAATATTCAAGGTGCCTCTTACGCACATGCTTGTTAGCTACAAGTTCTTATAACTAGCTAACTGCCTAGTCTATGTAGTTTTTAATTTTTAAACCACTCTAGGAATATACACTCTAGGAATTCTATTTACATGACTCCGGGTTTTCAAAGTTTACAAACCTACCCTGCCGCCCACCCCCTTCCCCACCCAAATGGATGACCGAAGCTTTGTTGCGACATGCTTCCATTACAACTCAGCTTTCTTCTCAAGAACGACTGCAATAAAAAGCAGGGTTCCTTTCTTATCTTAAACGTGAGTTTTGAGAAAATAACTCTATAAAACCTAGCTAGGAAAAAAATATAATACTCCAGGTGATCCTTTATCTCTTTGTTTTATTTAAAAATATTTTCTTTTAATGTGGTTCAGATCATATAAACAACCTAGAACCCACTTAAGGCACTGGATGCTATAAAGTGGAAATTTTACAGGGAAGGTTAAGTGTAGAGGGAGTCTATCGGGCCGTCGCAGCGCGGGCCCAGGCCTCCTCTGCCGCTGCCCTGCCCAGGCCCCGCAGGGGCCTCCCTGCCCACGTGTGATCCCACAGGAGTCCATCTCAGGATGAAAGAGTCTTGGTGGGACTGCTATCAGAAGGTGATGCCTCCAAATAAATGATGGTTTAAAGTCTTGTCAAGAAGAAAGTACCTGCTTGCTAGCCACATAGACCATCCCCATATGGGTAGCCCCTGGTAATGGCTTGTGAAATCTCAGTGAAGATAATGTGACTTTTCTTATGCTAGTGTGTAAGGCTATTCGGATATACAACTGTTCATTATGTTTGAACTTTGTTTCCCCAAAGCTGTGTAGCATGTGACTTTGATTCAACCTGATTTGCCTTCTGCTCTTCCAGAAGAAAATATTCACATTTGGCGTCAGTTGTGTTGCCCTTAGTATTTATGAAAAGGCATGAGGCTGAGCAGTTTTCTGGAAGAAAGTTTCTCATGTAAAGTAGAATGTTAAGTAGGTAGGAAGGTACATCCTCAATCATTTCTCCCCCAGGAAAACTTACACAAAGCTATTGTTCAGGGAAGCTTGCTTTTGCAGTAGATTGAAGTTTCTATACACCCATATAAGTGGCCAATCTGTGGGCAATAAGTGGCTGCTGTGGCATACTGGTTCACTTTTTTTGTCTCCCTAAATGAGAGAAAACAGTCATATATATATCACCCCAACCCCTCCCTCACGGCTTGAGAAAACAACAGATTGAAAGGCAGAATGAATGTAAGAGCTGGAAGAAGGGTGAAGTGTTGGACAACTCAGTCTTCCAAGGCATCCACATTCTACTGCTGTCTTGCTTTTAGAGCCGTTGTGATTGCAGCAGAGACCCTCAGAAAGGAGCTCCCTACCACTGCCTCATGGAAGAGGAGAGAAAGCATGAGACACACAAGCTCCCCTTATCCCTAAATGTTGCAGAAAATTCCTTAACTATTTCGGGGAGAATGGGGCTTTCTGGTTCAATGTACAGCTGTCTTTATGTTGCTCATACTCTTGTAAGTAATATACACAATCATAGATGCATGTAAGGAACCACTATGTTAAATGAAGAGCTCCACAAGGCTCAATTTGGACTGGAGAGTTGGCTCAGCGGTTAAGAGCACTGATTACTCTTCCAGAGGTCCTGAGTTCAATTCCCAGCAACCACATTGTGGTTCACAACCATCTGTAATGGGATTCGATGCCCTCCTCTGGTGTGTCTGAAGATGGCTACAGTGTACACATATAAAATAAATAACTCATAAAAAAAAAAAAGAAAAGAAATGCTCCACAGGCCAGGCTTCACTGGAATCTTTTCTTTGTTCTGTCCTTTGTGTCCCATCCAATATGAACAGACGTTTGCTCACTTCTCTTCGATAAAAGTAACACAGTAGTTTAGTCATTAGAATTCACTTTTATTTTTTTAAAAATCCATCCCTATTTATGGAAAATTACTTTGTTTTACATATACGATAATGCAATCCCACATGACTTTAATAATCTAATTTTATGTTGAAAACCATTAATTGAACAATGCTGGAAGTGGTAGGCAGATATGAAAACAACTATTACTGCAGAATGTAAGTGTCTTAACTTTAGGGAAAATTTCTGTTGTGAAAAGATAGTTAATTGAATTCCCACATGTTTTCCGCCACAGGAAGTTTGTATGATCAGGGAAAAATCACCGAAACTTCATGTTCCATAAATTACTCTGTTGAAAGCTGGAAGCAGTTCCACCTATTTCTCTGCACATTAGGCAACTTTTCTGAAAGTAGCATCATTTGTTAGTAGAGACATTAAAAGTCATGGAACCTCTACTGGTGATGTCATGGAAAGAAGTTCTGGGCTCTTCTGGTATGGTCTGTTTTAGGGACACAGTCTGGATTCCATGGAATTTTTACTTCTTTGGAAATTCCCTACTCCTGCCTCCATAAAACTTTTGCAACGTCTTTCATGTGTGAGGTGAAAGGAGTTAAAACCATTGCCTTTGGCAAGAGCATAAGGGCCTTTCTCTTATTTAACCGATCTGAATTTGTGTAAGCTCTTTCCCATGGTTTATTTAATAAGACTTGTTTGCCTGTGATACGGTGGATTCTTTTTCGAGAATTTTCCCATGTGTGTGCAGCATTATCTCAGCTTCTACTTCTCCTTTTCTTCTCAGCAACCATTTCCAGGTCCTTTCGTTGTGGATCATTTCAATACTGATGCCTCTCAAAGCTACAGCCTTGTTGTCGGTAGCTGCTCCGCCCCTGGGTACTTTCCATAGTCTCTCCTGTTGCCCATAAGCCAACTAACTCAGTGTCTAGTTGGTACTTCCCCTGTCTGTTAAATACTAAGCACATTTGCCCCAGTACCTCCTTGAGCAGCTCTATCTAATATGACAGCCATCGGACACTTGTAGCTAGTAAACATTGAATGTATTCTCTTTAACTGAAAACTCAGCTCCTTGGGCACATTTTATGAGTTCGGTAATCATGTAGCTACTTTGCCCATATCTGAAAAATTCTCCTTGCGAGACTTGCATGAACAACGCTATAACTAGTCCTCTGCTCTTCTGTCCACGGGATATTTGATCTACTTACAGTTCAACATGTACAGGGGTGAACTCGACAACACCATTGGAAAACATCTTCCTGTGTCTATATTCTGTATTGTTATTCATGGTATCATGATTCATCTGCTTCCCAAACTAAAACCTGGACGTCCCTTTGAGTTCTCTCTCATCCTCACCCACTAGTATTGGATTGGATGCCAAGTCTTTAAGTTTAAATATCTATTGATATCAGCTTTCATTTCCTTCTGTCTCTATGATTCTATACTGGTTCAAGTTCTCCATTCTCACTATCTCAATAACTTGTTACCTGACAGTCCTGATTCTGGTCTCTCCCCCAGCATTTCTCCAACAGATCATCCATTCTACATTTAGAGTTAACATTCTAAAACACTGACATATTTTCCAATGCCAAATCCTAAATGGCTCCTTCTTTCTGTTATAGGTTAAACTATGTTTCTTTGGAGGAAACCGTGTTCCCTTAACAGAATCAAGACATGGTGAAGATTTAACTCTGGTGTTGGTGCATAAGACCTTATCTGGAAGTAAGTTCTGCTGAGACTTGAGCCAATTAAGATGGCTGCACGCCCTGTGAGCATGAGTTCTAACCCCATAAAACTGTGTCCTGGAAGAATACAAGATAGAGACATATCCTATAAGAATGCAAACTGGAGGAATACGAATGACACCGATGGAATAAATATGGAAGTATGCATAATGATGCAGGCGATTATAGTGTAATCTGATGAAATGAAGAACAGGTGGAAGCAAGGCAGAACCTTTCCAATACGCATGAGCCACAGGAAAACACAAACAAGCCTGTCTTCACTGCGTTATTGAATGGCTGCTATGTGTAGCCATTAAGCAATACTAGGCACTACTCAAGGAAAACAGTCAAGTTTCTATAGCGTGAAAGGGGTCCTTCTATGACATTTCCATCTCTAAGCACAAGCTGATGTTCCCCAAGCCAAGGCCTATTCTCCAAAATTAACTAATAAGTTCTCACCTAAAACTCAGATCTCTACTATGACACCACTGTAATATTATTATGTAATATAGTCAGACACTCTGTTGAACCTTCATGTTAAATAATTTAGCTAATTTAATGTTTCCTTTGAGCTCACACATCTCTCTCTTCCATCCTGTCCCTCATCAGGCAGAGCCTCCCCTGTGAGGTACACTGAGTACCAGCAACTGTCTTTATCAGCTCTAGGGCATCCAGTCTTACCTGGATTCAATCACTCAAAAGTTGCTCAATTAACACATTAAAGAAAATCTGCTGTGTCTCTTGCTCTGAGACAAATCTCTTGCAGTCCCCTGCTGGCTGCTGTTGGGTATATTGACAGGGACAACCAGTAGGAACTAAATGCTACAAACCAAAGAAGCTGACACTTCTCTGGGATTCATTAACATTTCATCTGTGAACCTTTTCTCTTTGTTTCTCCACTTAATTTAGGTTGATGTGGTGCTCACACCTAGTTTAGTATTATTATTCTGCTTAGAATTTGCTTTAAAAGCAACAAGCACACACACACAAATGATCTCCAACAGGAATCATCACAGAAACGGTCAGAATCAAAATGCTTAGTGATGTTTTTTCCTTCCTGATGTCTGTTATCAACCACGGTGACACTTCTCATAAAAACAATGCATGAAAACCACAAGTTTAAGAAGTGTGACACTTTTACATTGGCTTAGAGCTTTAAGGACTATTCTCTAGTTGGTCATTATCTAAGATTGGGATAAGAACTTCTTCCTCCAACTGATTTGTGTATCAAGAGCAATAATCCCATAGACTTTCCTTGATGGTGGGAGAGACAGTATTTGTCTATCCCCTGTGCTCCAGAGCTTACTGGAAGCTTTGCAAAGTTTGCTAAAGGAGCCACCATTTGTTTTAATGAGGAAGCAGCACAAAGACTCTCGTGTAAAGGCTCAGAATTCTAATTTTCAACTTTCAAGTCTCACTTTACAGACAGCCTTGTTTACCATCTTCGTTGTCAGGCAAGGCTTTGTCTGACTTCCCCTATGAAGAGTTGCAGACACTCCAGGATCACATTCTTTAAAGTGCAAGGGATGGGGCACTTTGAATTTACAAGGCAAGGAAGAGGGGCTTAGAACTTCTCAGTTCACAGTGAACAGTGAACGCACCTTGGGGAGCAAGAGCAACGCACACATTTAACTTCGGAGAAAGCAAAAGATAAATTGCCACTCAACATATGACCATGTAAAAGATCAATAGTTAGTGGGAACTTGTCCAAATATCAGAAAATTCCTTTATTTCCTTAGAAAGCTGGAAATGTGCTCTCTGTTGCTGGAGTTCTGTATGATCTCTTTTAATTAAATTTTAATAGGAAAGCATTGATGACATAAAAAATTATTCTTCTGTGTGTCTTATACAAGTAAACACATATGCTAAATATTCATATTAATATTTTTGAATGCTTAGGAAAACCAATGACCCAATAAGATAAAAAAAAAAGTTTATTTCTTCTATATTATCAAACAAAGAAAGGAACAAATGAGGGGACTTAGTACATTATGTAGTTTTATCTCCCAACGGTGCATCTCTCTCTGGCCTTTTGAATTCTGACTGTGATGAGGAAGGGGTTCATCTTATTCTGACCCAGGATACATGCTACATGGGGAGCTCCGTAGGCTGAAAGCAACTTTTGACAGATTCCAGATCACCAGCTAAGTCTTTCCCTAAGAATGGACTCAGTGCTAATCAAAACCAGGACTAACTTTGCAATGCATCTTTATCTTTGGAGTATGTGTGTGTGTGTTGTGTGTGTGTGTGTGTGTGGGGGGTAGTTGTCAGAACTTTCTGCTGGCTGAACTTTGGCCCAGTTTCTTAATTGACCATCCTAGTTGTCAAAACTTATATTTTCTTTTGCTTTTTAAAGGATTTGCTCAGATTAAGGTGACAATAATAACTTTGGAAAACTCACATGCAGACTTAGAGTAAAAATCAAGCAAACAGAAATTTTCCATGGATTTTCTTCTGTAGCAACAGCAGCCTATGCGTAAGCATGTAATGGAGACGTTTTATCAACCATTCAAAGAGTCCATTTCCCAGTGGTCTTTGGTTTGTGCATCATGTTTCTCCATAGGAAGAGATTTTAAAGCTTATATTTATTATTATTCATATAGCAGCAGTATCAAACTTACTAAAAATGTAAGTTCCTAATTATACAAGTGCTGATAACCAGTGATTAAATTTTATCACTTAGTCACAATATTAATTTTAAAATGCTTCAGGTATAGGTTACAAAGGATGAAATGCTATACATTTGCTATTGTAGAGACAGGTTCAATTTATGTTCACATTTCTGGAAAAATCTCATCAATTTTTTTATCGTTTAAACATGTTAAGACTTACACTTAGTTATAAAATAAACAGAATTGGTAAATTCTGGCCCATCGTTTGTATAGACATTTTATGACCTTGGATGTTTTCCTTTAGTTGGCTATATTTATAGTTCCTTCTAAGAGGTTTCAGTTTGGTAGTACACCATGCCATGCTGTGAGTAGGGGTCTGGGCATGTAATGAGTTTGTAGGTGATTCCTGATCCATCCATGTCTTTTTTCTGCACGCTGCCTTAAGGCATCCCCTCTCCACATGGCAGCACTCAGAATTCGGTGGATATTTTGTCTATATTAACGAGCTTAGAGATGAACCCAAGCCATTCTATTTTATTTACTACTTTTTTTGAGTATATACTAATTACACAGAATGAGTTTCACTATGACATTTTACTTATGTTCAGAATTTAATGATTTATTTAGCCAAAGCAGCTCAGTACTTCTTTGCATATAAGTAAGTTGCGCTCTGTAAGTATAGCGGCAATCAGTTTAAAACTGTGCTGGTTCAAAACATCAGCTTATGTAGACATAGATGTGATACTGAGCACTTGGCCTCAGGGAGGTGTTCGAAGCTCTTGGGTTTCATGTGTTGGGGCACTGGTGTCTGGTAAGGAAAATGAAATGAGAACGCCATACCTTTAGACAACATATTCTGCCCCAAATGATAAACATCTGTTACAAAGAAAGAAAGACCATAGACACAGCCAATATAAAATTGTTACAATGTACACTGAAGGTATAAAAAGATGGATAGAAACAAGCTGAAACAGCCATAAGGGGCCTTTCTTCTTTAGAAAATTCCCTAGGACGCTGTCTTAGGGCTTCTATTGCTTTGAAGAGACATCATGACTATAGCAACTCTTATAAAAGAAAACATTTAATTTGGGGCTGGCTTACAGTTTCAGAGGTTTAGTCCATTTGTCATTGTGGTAAACATGGCAGCATGCAGGCAGACACAATGCTGGAGAAGGAACTGAGAGTTCTACATGTTTATCCTCAAGCAGCAGGAGTCTGTGTACTAAATTGGGCATATCTTGAGCATATAATACCTCAAAGCGTGCCACCATAGTGACACACTTCCTCCAACAAGGCCACACCTACTCCAAAAAGTCCCCACCTCAGAATAGTGCCACCTATTATGAGCCAAGTATTCAAAGACATGTGTCTATGCTAGCTCATTCCTATTCAAACCACCACAGAGGTGGAACGGCACCTCTGTGTGAAGTTTATGTATTCTAGTCAAACACAGTCTCTGTCTCTACTTTCGCCACATCACCTTAGATAACCTGAACACAGCAAGTTAATTATTGAAGGATATAGTTAAATTCCTTGGGCATTTACATTCTAAACTGCACATTAATTTGGAAAAAATAAGCTTGTGCAATTTTCAGCAAAACAGATGATCACATACAAATTAAAATTAGCTAAAAATTAAAATCCAATTATTTTATATCCGTATATGAATACCAAGTGTCTTGTGCTGGGTATACTTCAAAGTCCCTTTGATGTAGGAACTTATAGAGGCCCAAATCCCAAGCAGAAGGTTGGAATTTCTCAGGTAGTTATAGATGTATACCTATAGCTTTATATCATTTTTATTTACTCTAATGTGTTGTGTTTCATAGAAAACACAATAGTAAGTAAATAAATTACAGCTTACTAATTTTCAAACAATAACAAGAAGAGATTATTTGACTTTTTCAGAATTATTAAGCTCAATGGATTGAATGCTTCATCCTAATGCCCAAATGATATGCTTAGATATGGCATCTTTGGGAGAGTAGAGTCATCATGAATCAAGGTATTAACCTTCTAAAAAGAGATTCCAGACGACACTTTTCCCCCTTCCACCATATGAAGGCAGATATTCCCTGAACCAGACAGTGTGTCTTCACTAGGTGCTGAATATATTTGATCTAGGACTTCTTATCTACTAGGACTCCGAGCACTAATGTCTGTTATACAAAGACTTCCCATCCACGGTATGTGTGTTACAGCAGCACGAATAGACCGAAACATTCGCAATTATAAAATTAAAGTAAACAATGAAGAATCTTATCCTAGAGTGGTCACTATAAGAAATCTACTGTTTTAATTTTTTTTTAACTCTATAGAGTGCTAGGTAGTTGGCTAGGTTTTTAGTACCAGGCATCATTTTCCTTTTGTTGAATAGGTCTTAAATCCAATTGGAGAATTTACGTTTCCATCAAAGTATGTGTGCCAACTGATGAAACCATGGATCTTAGGAGAACACACAACTACTACTTTAGTAAACCATTATATTCTCTAACTTTAGATTCTAAATATCTGTCCTTATACCCACAGATAAGTGTAGTCTTCACCCCTCGTCAAGAAGCTTCTTTTGCAGCGGTTGGAAATCATTACAGAGAATTACAATTAATAAGATGCTGAGTTGTTAAGCCAGACCCAACTGATACATCTACAACACATAGCTCTGAGCCTAAGGCTCAGGGAACATTGAGCAAGAGGAAGTAGAAAGAATATAAGAGCCTGAAAAACAGAAGATTTTGTGAGACACAATTCAGGAGATTGTGTCTTCTAAGAAATGTCAGAGGCTGCACCTATGAAGTCTCATGGATAAGGAAAGCTCACAAAGCCTCAAGTCTAGAAAAAGAACACAGGCAACTAAGGAAAGGCAAGAGCAGGAGAAATAGTCTTCCCTAGAGAAGAGCACACCAACTGGTTATCCAAAATGAAGTGTTCAGCACTGAAAGTATGTGCATAAAATAGCATATGGATTGAGCAGCATGTATTTGCATACATACATACATATATACATATATATTACATTATATATCAGTATATATCTGGAATACACACACACATACAAAACCATAACAACAACAATTAAAGAGGCCATTTCAATAAAGATATGAAAGAGAGAAAGGGTACATGAAGGGATTTAGAAGAAAAAGTAAAGGGAAGAAAGAAATGATGAAATTATAATCTCAAAAAGAAAAGTAAGAATAAACAAAATTCCTATATGAGTTATGGAAGCCAAATAGGTTTCTAGTTAGAAGCTTTTTTAAGAATTTGTGTTTCAGCAAGAATCCAAAATTTTCTGTCTCTAAAGATTAGTATTTCCAGTTAGATAGTTGTCACAAGTTATTCATCAAATTTATCTTCAGAATATGAAGTAAAATTGGCTTTCAGAAAATTAGAGATCTATAAATCAGGCCAACAGGTGCCTGTGCTTCTAAATAACTCCAGCAGTTACCGTATGTTTTCTTTATCCTGAAATCAAATCCTTTCCATTTCCACCAGTAAATACCTCCTGAGTCTTTAGCGTTATTCTTTCATTTATTTTATTGAGAATAAGCATGGGATACTTCAGTGTCCCCTCTGAGGATGACAGAGGGTTGTTTTTTTCGAGGTGGGTTTATTTTTATGTGTTGTTTTGGCTTTTATAATAAACATACAATGACACATTTCTTGAGAATTGAAAATACTTAATTCAAAAGGTTTAAAAATCAGTTCTTGTCCAGACAAAGTAGTTCTCTTTTAATGTCTCAGCTTGTTATCCTGGCTAGTTTGTTTGCCAGCAGTAGGAATAATGCCTATTGAGCCAAGAACCATGAAAAAGTGATGTTTTTCTTTCTTTCAGTGTAGTAGGTACACATTGCTATTCCTAAGTGTGGTGATTGGTGTGTGAGAAAGAAACACACAAAGTATTCAGGAAGGGGACAGGTTGTGTGTGTGTTGTGTGGGGGGGAGGTGATGGAGTGACTTCCCTTCACTGTCTTTGTTGTAAGTTTTTATCTGTAGATATTCGTCTGCATTCCCAGGTTCAGTGGTGAACCTGAGGATCCAGAGAAGACTACAGAGTAATAACAGTCATTGGTTCCACACTATCAATAAATCATTCTTTTGCCAGGTTGCCCCAGACAGTATCTTTCTTTGTATTTTGAGAAAAATCAAGAACTGAAACAGATCAGGCCAAGAATCTGAGAATGCAAGACAGGCTACAGTGAGCCTACCTGTTCTGTTTCTCAGATAGGTCTTCTAGCTACCATTTGTCTTGGTACTGAGGGGGGCAACACTTGGAATGTAAATAAATGAAAAAATAAAAGGAAATATCACAGTTTAATTATAGAAAGCAAACCCTTTTACTCTTGTCCTACTCTCACTCTTTGTCATTTATCAAACTACTTAAATTTGAGTTAAAATGCTTGACTTGAAAAATTGTTGAGTTTCACTAAAATACATATACATGTACATATACATACACACACAAATACATACATACATGTGTATACACACACACACACACACACACACACACACACACACACACATACACACACATATTAGATGAATTTAAGCCATCATTCCCAACAGTTTCAGAAGTAGCACAAAGGTATTTGGGTCATTTAGTATTATATATTTGTGTGAAGCAGCACTCTTATCATTATTATAAAAATAATGATTCAACATCTCAATCAACTCCGAGCAATGTCATTGCTTTGTGTCTCATTGTACCAAACTTCAGCCAGGAAAATAATAAACAAACACACCTGTCATATTTTGGTTGTAGATAAAAAAGAATTATTTTTTTACATGTTATGATTTACTCTAGCTATATATTTGATTTCCGTGTCTGTATACCTAGTGTCACTTTGGAATTTCATAGGCAAAGGCAGCTGTAAGTGGGAAAGTTTCAAAAGTCCTCTCTAGGTGTACTGACCAGAAGGTTCAGAAAGGTGAAGGCTGTAATGTTTTCGAACTATATACTCACTGTATGCAATGGCTCCACCCTACAGCAACGTCTTTCTTCATTGCGTTTTAATTTCACATATTTTCCAGGATAGATTTTCAGTTATGTTAAGGCTCCCTGCAGAGCGTCAGTTACACCTCATCCCATATGCTTTAGGATATACATGATACTTGCTTTCCTTGTTTGTGAAATTAGCTAGATTTAAAAGTCCTGAAACTGCTTATGGGATGCCAATTGAATAAATAATGTATGTCTAGTACAAACATTAAAATGTTGATTATCGTGATGATAAGGGTAATTATACATAAT
The DNA here is from genome assembly GCA_021653895.1 of Mastomys natalensis. Classification (NCBI taxonomy): domain Eukaryota; kingdom Metazoa; phylum Chordata; class Mammalia; order Rodentia; family Muridae; genus Mastomys; species Mastomys natalensis. Next base: position 252,369 of record JAJTUV010001657.1, on the reverse strand, counting down.
GTCCCCAATCACTTTAGCATTCTGAAAGGCATGTTTATAATCATGGCTAGGCAGAATGATAAATAAATAAACAGAACACACAGGACAAGTTGACATTGGTGTGTTGCTAGCTTTGAACTATTTCAGAAACATAGATGTTTTGACTTTCGATTTGATAATTTATTTTATAAAAGGTAATATCTCATTGTCTCTGAAACTTCATGATTTACCTTTGGATTGTTTTGAAGGCTTATTTTATCTTATTTTGTGAAGCAGCTCACATCAGCCTTTTAAAGATTGTATTTGCCCTATCAAATCTAATAACAAAAAGTCCTTAAGAAACATCTCGTGACCCTGATGGCACTAGTGTACAGCTGGTGTACAGTTGTTGAACAGAGTTCATATTTCTTTCTTAAATCTATTTTCTCATAAGAGTTAACAACATAACAGTTTCTACTCATCAGCACTTCAAAAATATGACATACCCTTTGCATGTCTACTGGAAAGATGGAAGAATCTTTTCCTTGAAATAATTCATGGTATTAATTCCTCAGATGAGACTTTGCCTACATTGTAAACGGTAGGTACTATAGAAATGTTTATGTGTGAAGCAGTATTTCTTCGCTATCACTCAACAAACTCCCCCCAGTTCTGACAGCCTTCATGCCTTCTGAGACTGATGTTTACTGTCTGAGGTCCCCATCAATAGCTAGACAGACAAACCTTGTATTTTAACATGGCCTAGAATAAAAATGTTATCTTGTTATTAGAACATTCTCTTTGCGATATCTGTATGACCAAAAAAAAAAAAAATCCCCAAAAAACCACCACCACCACCACCACCACCAACAACAACAACAACAAACAACAAAACAACCCCCCCAAAATTTCCTAAGTTCTTTTGACACATCTATTACTGTGACTGAGATTATATAAATCCCATTCAACTTGCTTCTTTACATGTTGGTGGCTTTTCCTAGTTAAACACACTATTGTTCAACTGAGAAATTGATCATGGTACGAGGTGGTTCTTGTTTGGGTGCTTTAGTTGAGCCTGACTTTGCCTCGTTACTACTTATTACAAGGCATAACAAAGAGGCCCAGTTCAACTCATTCTAAACTGTTATGTGCTCAAACATAATTTGTGCTATGAGGTCCTTGATTTACATCCATCTAAACAAGCTGACCAATTTTGGCTTAATGTTGAATTAGAAATGTATAAAGAAATCCACACATATCGAGCCAGCCAGGAGGTAGAAACTGAAGGAGGGGCTATCCAGAGACTGATCTACCTGGGTATCCATCTCATGTGCAGTCATCAGAGGCAGACACTGATGTGGATTCCAGGAAATGTATTCTGACAGGAGCCTGATACAGCCATCTTCTTACAGGTCTGCCAGAGTCTGACATATAAAGAGGTGGATGCTCACAGCTAACCATTGAGCTGATCATGGGGTTCCCAATGGAGGAGTTAGAGAGAAGACTGTAGGAGCTGAAAGGGTTTGCAGCCCAGGGGGAGAGCAACAATACCAACCAACCAGAGCTCCCAGGGTCTAAACCACCAGCCTGGGAGCACATAGGAAGAGACCCATGGCTCCAGCTGTGTATGTAGGGGAGGATGGCCTTGTCGGGCATAGGTAGGAGAGGAGGTTCTTGGTCCCATGAAGGCTGAATGCTCCAGTGTGAGGGAATTCGACAGCGGGGAGGTGAGAGTGGGTGGGTGGGTGGAGGCACATCCTCATAGACGCAGGAGGAGGGGGGATGGGATAGGGGGTTTCTGGGTTGGGGGAAATGGGGTAAGGGGATAACATCTGAAACATAAATAAAATATCCAATAAAAAATGTATACTAAAAAAAGAGAAATGTATGAAGAAAGCATTATATCATTACGTTATTTCAATTGCATCCTGTAGACAATAGCTCATTCAGAATTAAACTGGACGCCACTATATTCAGATCATTGGATGGGTCCACTCAAATTGAATAGGTACTTAACTCACTACAGCCGCCTTTCTGATTTATGCTGATTCCGCAATTAAACTGAATTGTTGAGGTGGTGAGTCTGGAGGTCCCATGGTGCTCATTTAGTGCTTATAAACTCAGTACTGATTTGGAACACAATGCTCAATTCTTGCTATTAAAATGGACACAAATTAACTTTAATCAATTTTCTTCCTAATTTCCTTCCACCTTTTGAAAGAAACACTGGTAGAGCGATTATCAGATGTTACAAAATAATCAACCTCTTTCTAGACTTTCCTACTGGGGTCACTGGGGTCAGTCAAAGAGCATAGATTTGGATTTAAACTGATTTCTACCCCATCTGTCCCCAACACAATGACCACTCCTGAATCACTTCAAAGTCTCTAAGCCTTGATGTATGAATCTACAAAACCAGGGACTAGTATCTGCTTGAAATATCACTGCAAAAACCAAAGTGGAAATTTTCAGTTTAAATAATGAAGGAGAATTTGTTACATACTAATTAGTAAATATCCTTATCTTTCGTGTTGTGTTCATAGTTGTTTCTTAAAGGTCTGAACGGAATAGTAACACTATGATAGGTTTTCAGGTGTAATATAACCACAAGCACAGAGTACAGTGGGCTCTGTTTCCTCAACAATGTTCCTAATTCCTGGGCTCACTTTTTACAGGCACACTAATGTCAAATCTGGAATTTTGTTATCATGTCTGGGATACTGGAGCCATCTGTCTCCTTCCTAGCTCCCTCAAGATATGCCTTCCACGTGGCAGCCACATTCTTCTCTGCCTCTCACTCTTTTCATCTCTGTTCTTCTCATGTTTCCAGTTTCTGGGTTCTATAAAAATATGTGGTTAGCAAATGGTTGTTAAGTAGCTGTAATCTTAGAGCCAAAAAAAATTTCTACTTTTCTCTCCACAGTGATACATGGAAAAGTCTGTACCTTAACATGCGCAGAAACTGTGCAGATTGGAGTTGAAGGAGGATGGAAACGAGATTATCATGATATCGAATCAGCTTCTGTTGAGTTCTGATTAGTCTTGCTGTTATGTCACCTAGGTTACACTTATTGTACAGTTGTGAACACTGGCCAGCACACTCATCTCTTTCTGGTTGTGGATGAAACATGCATTGGCAGCTTCAGACTCTGGGTGCCTTGAATCGACGGAGAGTGTTCTTTTTTTTAAAAATTCTTTTATTGGATATTTTATTTACATTTCAGATGTAATCCCCTTTCCCCACATTTCCCCCTCACCCAGGAACCCCCCATCCCATCCCCCTCCTCCTGCTTCTATGAGGATGTACCCCCAACCACCCTCCCACTCCCCACCCATGATTTCCCTGAGTGTTCTTAAACTCTGTGACAAAATAAACTCTTTACTGAATTGTTTTTGTTGCAGTATTTTCGTACAATAATGGGGAAAGGAACAGAAGTAATAATTGAGGATTTTATTTTTTTCTGACATATTTCAGTGTATATAGTAGAATTAGAAACTGAAGCTTTTTGGAAGTCTTTCAAAAAAAAATCTGAACCAGTATTTCTTGCCTTGGGTATACAAATATTAATATCTATATCAGTAGCATTATTAAAAGTCTGATTAAGCAAAGAAAATATCATTAGTAACACAGGGAACACCTATAATGAAGCTGGAGTTTTTTCTGCCTGTACGACAGATTTTTAGCAAGCATTACGTACTCTTGATTTTCAAGTTTGTCAATTAATTTTAAAAATACATCATTGCTTGAATAATTTTATATTAAATATTATCCTCAAATTTATTACTATGAACTAGTTTGTGAGCACTTTACCTCCATCAGAATCTGTTTATAGTGTGTAAAAGGAACGGAGTCAAAGCCAGCATTGGTAAGCAGACTTTCTTTTTGGACTGTCTTGTAGCTTCCCATCCTCTCTTTGGAGAACAGCAAAGACAAAGTCCACCAATGTTATTCACTTTGCTTGAAAAGACAGAATGAAACATGATATTCCCCAGAATATTTTGCTTATTCTAATGTCAGCTCTAAGAGAACTCTACTTCTGCTTATAAACTGTCTAGCTGCCTCCCACAGCTCTTCCTAGGTAAGCCTGGGTTATGGCAGCTCGTTCAGTTTAGAGTTGGCTGTTTGTTGATTGATTTTATGTCTTAGTGCTATTTTCAGCTGGGAATAGCTGTTCAATAATCATGCTTGTGGAAGGAAAGAATCAATGGACCCTGGAGGCAGAAATTTACAAAGCACTGTGCTGTGCACCTGAAGACACTTACAAATGCAGCATTTCCAGACTTGGCTGTACGCTGAAATTAACAGGAAGGCTTAAAACAACACTGATGTCTGGATTCTACCCCTGAGACTTTAATTCGATGGTATATAAACTACACAGGTACTTGAGTTTTTTTTTTTTTTTTGTTTTGTTCTTCACATTTCCTGGGAATTCTCACATGGAAAAGAGCTGGAGAACAGCTGGCTTTTGGGATCTGAGTATCCTGGAATGCCGTTACTGAGGGTCTCAGCTGGTCGAGGAACCAGTGGCATCTGCTGTCTTAATTCTAAGAACACCATCTTTTGTAGCCCTCCAATTTGGCTCATATCTCTCTATGGCTGAGGGTTTGTCTAAGAAATGGGAGCTTATGTTTTTCATATGAGGCAAACATTCTGAAATCTCATGTAAGCACCACTGTGGTAAATTACATAAGGGGAAATCTTATCATAGTCCCAGGTAAGCCTTCTTGGGGGAAGGGTGCAAATGAAGAATAAACTCAGCTGTGACGTGATCCTGAATCAGAGGGCCCGCATTCTAGGTAGTCCTTTACTACTGACTCATATCCTCAGCCCCACTAATACTTTCTTCTCTCTCTCTCTCTCTTCTCTCTCTCTCTCTCTCTCTCTCTCTCTCTCTCTCTCTCTCTTCTCTCTGTGTGTGTGTGTGTGTGTGTGTCTTTGTCTGGTTGGACTAACACTGACTACCAGTAATGTGGAGAAATCAAAGTTTAAATACTACCAAAGCCAGGAAAAAGAAACTATACATAGGATTTGGTACTGACTGATGCACTGTCAGTTCAGGAAGAGAAAGAAAATAATTACCATTTTCCACAAAGGAGAGAAAATTTAGCCTTGAGAGGCAGAGGATGCTTCAGAGATGGTGTAGTGGTGTAGTTTGCTTGTCTTGGACTTAGTTTTCTTACCAGATATTTTTTCTGAGCCAGATCAAATGGTTCGTTGAGGACTTTACATGGTAATATTCTATATTACCATGTAATATATTTATATTATATAATATATTATTCTTATATTATACTATAAATTGTAATTATATTATATATAATATATATGTATGTATGAATGAATGAATGAATGTTTATTTTTGTGACAGTCAACCTTCATTATCAGTTTGGTTAGCAGGATTATGTAACATTAATAAAGTACTAATCGCTGATTGTCTTTAAGACCTTATTTTCTGAGAAGATTCAGTAATGAGAAATGGTTCACCAACATCCCATAGTCTGGTGCCCAAGAGGAAGAGGAGGGAACAATTAGGAAATCCATTCAAAGAATAAGCCTTCTGTCTTTGGCCACAGACTACCATGAATGGAACCCTCTGAAACTCCATGTCAAACAAATCTTACTTCCTTAAGTTGCTATTGAGTACTTGGTCACAGCAAGGAGAGAGCTGGCTAATGCTTTCAACGAAGACTAAATAAAGGAGTATAAAGTTAAGTGGCTTGTAGAAGAACAAAGTACCCAGTTCAGCAGAACTGGAAAACTTAAGGATACTATCACTGAAACTTTCCTAAAATAAACTGGCTTTTGTTTTGGTGAAGCACTTTAGGGATGTCCCACTGCGGTCATTCTCAACCTGTGAGTCAAGACTCCTTTGGAGATTGAGCAACGCTTTCAAGTGGATCATCTAAGACCATTGGGAAACACAGATACTTATATCATTATTCATAACAGTAGCAAAATTACAGTTATAAATTAGCAATGAAAATGATTTTATGGTTGGGGGTCAGCACATCAGGAAGAACTGTATTAACGGGGTCCTAACATTAGGAAGGTTGAGAGCCACTGGCCTACATTTTTCACATGATATATCATATTTCTGAGCTGAAGAAGAAGTGTTGAGAAAAAAACTACAAGGAGGTTATGACACTGTGAGATGTCACGTACTAAAGCTCAGCTTAGTCTGTGATCTGGGTCCCTAGAAGAATAGAGAGCAAGAATGTGTGTTACAAGGCAGAAGTGGAGGAGCAAAGAATTGCAGAGAAGGTTAGCTAACCATTTTAAAATACATATTTTCAAATGTATTCTTTGTGAATTTCATACATATAGACATATTAAAACATCACAATTTCTCTTGGCAATAGTAATATATTTAAAATGATTTCACAGTTATTCACACAATGAAAACCTTGAATTTAACAAAATAACCACATGGGATACTTGTGAGATTCCCCTCTACTAGACTTGTTTATCTGTGACTACTCAAAGATTACAGACAGACAGCCATCATGGGTGGCGGAGCAAGTACTGCAAGAAGTGTGTTTACTAAGGTACTTATTGATTCGCGGTCACCACGGACATCCCTTAACAAAGTCTGGAAATGCACACCGTCAATATTTATGCTTATGAGACACATTGAGATGGTGTGGAGTCATGTCTAATGACAGCTGTGCAAATGGTTCATGTTGTGGTACTTTCCAGACTTAAATATCCACTTGGCAATTCCTAGTTATGTGCAAACACTGAGAATATGTTCACTTTTGATATGTGGCAGAATCCAATTTGGGATTTAGAAGTTCACCCGAGTGGGATCATATATTACCCATGTTCTCTTTCTCCCGTCTCTCTTCCCCACTCGCCTTTTTAATGACAGTCCACATAGCCTCTGCTCTCCCTAGAAGTTCCCAGAGCTCTCTTGTGTTATCATAAACACAGGAGTGAAACATTGGCTGGAAATGTAAACTTGGATCAAGCTTCCAAAACACAACAGAACAATTGGTGGTCTTGTCAAGTCCAGTTCTTTCATTGGACAAAACCATAGCCTTGTCTACACTGCATTGTTTATAAGGCTCATCCCCATATATAAACTATGTTTAAAAAAATTATGAGAGCCCCACGTTTAAAAGTGCAATGAGTCTTTGTTTAGAAAAGGCAATTTATCCATCTCTTGAATTGGTAAAGCCTTTTCTCTTTTCTCTTACAGACTAAAGCAAAGCAAAGTGACGTTTAGCCAGTTAATTGCGTCTGAGTCACAATGAAATTGCTGAATATAAAGAAGTCTTCGCAGCACTTTAAATCATCTTTAGGATCCTGTAGCTGTGAGATCAGCGATGTTGCTTTGTGGGCTGCTATATGCAGAAAATATGTGCTCTGGAGGTTAGGCAGACGCTCATGCAAACACATGCAATTCCCAAGGTTTTGTCAGATTTTATTAGAAAAAAGGATTTTCCCCCTTGGCTCTGCACCCACTGTCTGTAGCCATGCTAATTAAACAAAGTGGAATACCCTTGGTTTATGGGGTGAAAGGCTCCTGTTGGCAGAATGGTCATCTATAAACCAGAGTAATGAAGGGGCAACATAGGAATCACTAAAATTAGTCCCTAATTGAAGATAAACTATAACTTTGAAGATGTAGCAAACATGTACTGGGGTTGCTGCTTATACAAAAGGAAATAATGTACTTGTGAGAAAGGAAATGCCTTTTGGAGACGGGAGTAACTTAGGCCTCTCAAGCTTTAAAAGTCCCTATGCCCTGTTTTATGGTCACAGTGAGAAAGAAGCAAGGTAAATACAGAAGGCCACCCACTGGGGCATAGATCCATCGCCTTGTGTGTGTTCTCACTGTAAAAATACACATGGCCACACACACACACACACACACACACACACACACACACACTCACTCACTCACACACACGCACATGCACACAAACTTACGCACCAGTGTGTATGTACAAATAGCTATGCCTTGGGAATTAATTTAGTAGAATTCTTGAAACTGAAACTAGTATACAATATATCCAGGCTATATTTAGCACAGAATATTCCAACAGTTCAAGCTGATAACCCTTCTTCCTTCTTGTGCTTCTTTGGTAATTTCTTCTCACACAAACATCAAAAGAGCTTCTTTGGATCACACAAACATCAAATGAGAAAATGTCATTTAAAAATAATATGATGATACTAGAAATTTTAACTTGTCCCGTGTGATTTCATGTATTATATGTTAGCACAGAAGTAGAGCCAGGTAGCAGAACAACAGTGTCATATAGATACAAATTATTTGTATGCATCTATATTATATTAATATCATTTTTGTAGTATCTGAGTCTTGCAACTTGAACATTAACTTGGCTTCCATATCGCCTCTCATTTTGTGACTATTGGAGGGAAAACCAATCATCATTTGTGATTGTTTCCTGGTGTTCAGTGATTGGTACGATTGTTTTTCTTGAGTATGCACTGGATTTAGTGACATCCTGAAAACTGAAGGACGGCAAGGAACTGGGCCCAATGTTATTTAATAAAGAGTTGTTTCTTCCTCTGTCCCGCTTGTGTTTTTTTTTTTTTTTTTTCTCTTTCTTACTCTGTCACTTGGTGCAGTAAGATGTCATGCTGTGAGCTGTCCCATAGAGATGCCCACAGAGCAAGACACTAAAGAAGTTCTCTGGGCAAGCAGCTAAGATGGAAATGAAGAATGCACTCAAGCTACTTGGGAAGAGCTACACCCCACACAAGTGAGGCTAGACTGGAGCCTTCGAGGATAAGCCTTTGAGGAAGAGCCTTCAGATGACTCTCTCCTATGTCTCGACCACTTTCTTAGACCATACTCAGGGCATGAGAGTGCCCTACAGACGTTTGCTAGTTACTAACTCTAAGAAACAATGTCCTAGTAAACACCATCATGTGTTTGTGTGTCTCTAAACACACTTTCTGCACACATGTATGTGCATATGTGTATACATGCCTACCTATGTGCTCATGGGGTCAGAGGTGGACATCCAGTGTGCTGTGTGATTACGTGGTCCTGCACTATCACTCTCCACATTATACCCTCTAGACAAGTTCTCTCATTGAACTTGGAGCTAGAGAGTGGGCAGTAAGACTCAGTGACGCTAAACTCATCTTCCAGCACTGGGATTATGGACCCCAAGCAGCAACACCAGCTTTGTATATGGATGTGAGTGACTGACCAAATTCTAGTCTTCATTCTTGGATAACAAGAGCTCTTACCCACTGAAAGCTTTCTCTCTAATCACAGTGGTGTTCTAAGCTACAGATTTGGGTGCAATTTGTTATATAGCAATAAGTACACAATATAAGCCAATATACAACAAACTACACCAACTAGGTGGACTTTGTTATTAGCAATAAGTAGCCAATACACACGAACTGGAAACACTATCATTTATTGGCAAATTTTCAACTATGAAAAGACAAACTGTACACATACACAATTTAAATTCAGTACATTTTATTCTCAATTTTCTTTCTATTTTAAATGTTTTATTTTGGGTCCAGTAATTCTTTCCTGTCTGAAACAGTTTGTTAGTATAACTGATCCAAGTGGTAAAAATTTGTCGCATACTGACTGAATTCATTACTCAGGAAACTGTATTTTATCCATTCACACTATAGATTGCTACATTTTAACTTTACATTTTTGGATTGTTTGAGATTTTTCTGCATGTGTATAAATGATTTGATCAAATTCACTTTGTCACTCTCCCTTCCGTCCCCTCCCTGGTCATCAGCACTTTTCTCTGTCAACATCATGTTCTCCTTTGAAAACCAGTGAGTCTACTTACTGTTCCTATCTGAGCATGTGTGTAGGACCTTCTGTCAGAGCTTTGGCAGCCTCTCAGAGTGTGCATCCATGAGGAAAACTGACTTTTCCTCCTCAGTAGTCATCCATTGCCAACAGCTCCTCAGCTAGGGGGGGACTTAATGTGCCCTCCCTCCCTATTCCATCCAGGATTTTGGTTGGCTTGATCTGGTTCAGGCTTTGTGCAGGAAGCCAACAGCTGTTGTAAATGATGTGTGTAACGGCTCTGGAATATACAGCAAATACAGTTTAGCTGCAAATGTCCATCATCATGCTCTTAGTCTTTCTTCCGTCTCTTCCTCTGAGCCATGGGAGGAGAGTCGTGACACAGATGTGTTTAGTGCCAAACACTCCATAAGTCTCTTATTCTCTGCACTTTGACCAGATATGGATGATCTCTATTAACTGCCATCTGTGGCAACAAGAAACTAGTCTAATGATGGGTGAGAGATGCACTAATCTATAGTATAAAGTAAGGCTTTAGAGGGCAGTTTATTACTAGGTCCATTTTGTAGACCAATAATGAATTCTGTCTTGTGGAGCAAGATTTAAAGACAATCAGAAAGTGTTGTTTATTCCTGTAGTGTAAGAGCCACTGTGCGCTACACTGAGATGGTGCTGGCTGAGAGTGCTCCTTGTGATAAACAACTCCTTATTGGCTGTGAAGCTGTGCAGGGGCAGGAATGGTCATCTGACGTGGATGTATGGGAGATTAAACGTGGCATATGCTCATTGGCTTTGCTTAGATATAAGCTGGTCCCGGGTAGGTAGGGGGCACACTGCAATCCCTGTACTGCAATCCTGATTAACGCCTTGAGAGGTACCGTGTCTTGCGTCTGATTTCCTCTGTCAGGAAGGGCGCCGGACACTGTAGCATCCTTGCCATCATGAACCAGGCAGGTTGTTCTTGTAGCTTCCAAGGTTTATTGCTGGATAAGACTGTGATGACTTTTCTCCCATTGGCATACATAGAACCTTCCAACTGCGTGACAGCTAGCTAGTGGGAATGGAGCATGCAAATGGTACCAGCATGATTTTCACTTGCCCTGTGATTCAAGTATGTGATGTCTTCAGCAACAGTGTGTTAGGATCAAGTTCCAGGAAGTATAATGATAATTACAATTTATGAAAGAACAATGATAAAGCCTTGATGCTCCGAGGGGAGTCTCTTGGACCCCGCTTTATCTGATAGCCTTTAGTGTCTGGGAGAGACAGTGTCTTACTATTATGAGCTAACTGCATTTAAACTCCTTTTATATGCCTATATGATGATATTTTAGAAAGCATCTACAGTAAGAGGCTTCCATTTAAAATATTCTTGACTGAAGCACTCTCAATTCAGTCTGCCAAACCGAGTAATTGCTGCAGCTCCAGCACCAGCACTCTGGTTCTGGGTTGGAAGAGCCATGATCTACATGTATCTGGAGCTACACTGTACTTAACCTGCATTTTTATCTACCGAAGTTTCTTTGTGTGCATATGCAAAGTTTTATAAACTCCGGTAAGGCTACACTTGCAGATTAAGGACTCGGTTAAGACTGAATTAGGTAATAGGATGGGGTTTGATCCAACTGGACTAGTGCCTTTATAGGAAGAGACATCAGAGAACTCACTGTATCCCTGAGAGTACATGGTTAAGCAATTCCAGTGCACAGAGACGGCACTCCACGAAAGCCAGGAGAGGAGGCTGTGAACAAAGGCTACCTCAGTGGAAACCTGATCCTGGACTTCTCAGCATCAGCAATTATGACCAATATATTTCATTTAAACCACCCAATCAGCATTTTACTATGACTGCTAAAGCTGACTAATACTTACTCATATTATGGTATTTTTATTTTTCTATTAATTAGTTTATTTATTCATGTTAAATCCCAACTCTTCCAGTACTCCTTCAAGCAGATCCACTCCCATTCCCCTCCCACTCTCCTCTGAGAAAGGGGAGCCCCTCTTTGGTCCCCTCCACTGATGCACATCAGATCATTGGAGGAATAGGTGAATTCTCTCCACTGAGGCCCGACAAAGCATCCAGCCAGGGGAATGAGATTCATAGGCAGGCCACAGAATGAGGGATAGCCCCTGCTTCACTTGTGAGGTACCTGCATGAAGATCTAGTTGCACTTCTGCTGCATAATATTATGGTATTCTTATTCTTTTATCAACAAAAAGACAGATTATCAAGAATAAATATATGTAGTTGAAGAAAGGAGTCCTTTATTACATACAAGAAAAGATTCTTTTATTATAAAAATTAATCCCTAATTTATTAAGCAGTATGGCTACATTATGGACCTCCTCTAAGTTTTTCCAACAAAAATACCTGTCTCACCTACCTGCAGGGTGTAGTAGTATTACTTAAAGTTATCCACAACTAGCTTACAAATAAATGAAACACTGACAATGGTTAATTTATTTGGCTTTGACAATTACTGGTGGGTACCTCTAATCTTTTTTTTAACTGCTGCCTGGCTACCTCCCAGCAGTGTGCCTCAAATACTTGCTTTTTCTCCTTGCTGTGTGCTCATCACTCATCTCCTCTCATGGCGGCTTCCTCCTGTCTTCTTTTTTCTTCCTCCTCCTCCATCAGGAAGAAAGTGGGAATAGAGGAAGCAGCCATGAGGGAAGATGGACCAATAGCACATGGCAGAAATAAACAGCAGTACTTGGGATACACTGCTGGGGCGTAGCAGGCCAGCAGTAAGAAAAGTAGACTTAACCCCCTAATAATTTTTAAAGCTAAGAAAGAAATAACAATAGTTTGAGTATCATTTATTTGTAAGCTAGCCAGGGATAAGCTTAAGTGTTTCTATGACAGCGGAGTGTCAAACGACTTCACACTTTATGAAATGTAACCAAAATTAATTATGATAAAATTGAAATAAAAGAAACACACACACACATATCTTGAGGCTACACACTTGGCAACTGTCTTCAGACTGTGGCACACATATGCCTTTTCCTAAAAGGAAGAACTTGAAGCTTCTGAAAACGAGCATATGTCTGAGTACGAGTGCTGAGAATGCTTGCATCCTCAGCTACTTGTGCAGATAGCACCAACCCCTGGACTCCTTGGACCACTCAGATACATAAAGATTTGTAAGGTTTAGCAAGCATGAAGAAGTGGCGATAGCCCAAGCAGTGCTTTCTATGATCACAGGAAAGAATCAAGGGGTCCCTAGAAGTACCCTGGGGTGTATGTTCCTTCAGTGTCCTGTCAATCTAGGGTCTGCTGTTGCTGAGACAGAGTATCTCTGGTTTCATATTCTTCTGGAGGTTAACATTAGACATCTTTCATGACAGATGTCATTTATAAAATTGGTTTTGATTAAGTTATCCACTAGTTTCTATTTCTTGAAACTAAGGCATGATCGATATTTGCATGGACTTAAAATTAAAATCATAGAGACAGCCTAAATTATAATGAGGCATTTTATCCTACCCGGCCATCTTATGGATGTGCATACACTTTATATATCTGTACATACACTTATTTAATAGCTCTGTACCTGGACTGCTTTCTGGTTTCCTTCTCTATGATATACCCAAAGACATGATTCACTTTAGCTCAAAAATCAAGCTGGAAATCACTGGCTACTTTATTTCTGCCCCAAAGCTTAAGTGACATGGGCTAATAGGAAAGCCATTTGTCACAATTATGAAGGAAATTGGTTTCTCAGGTTATCTTTTTTGTACTAGGTAGATTTACAAGGGAAAGTCATTCTTTTGTGATATTAAGTAAAGATTTCATTCTCCACAGCTGATTACCTATGTAGGATCTGCTCAAGCTGAAGTCTCCTGTCATTTAATGGGTGACAGTGGTAATTTTCTGCTCAATTGCTGATGGTATCTCTAACCTCCAGAGAGGATAAGGGTGGTACTAGTGTGGCCTGAGATACATATTACAGTGCTGGCCAATTACAGTCTGGAGTGGAGGGCCATCTCTTAAGGCTGCTTCAGATTTAGGAAAGGGACGGTTAGGACTAAGGATTCCTCTCCTCTCCAAATTTCCTAGAAACAGGTTACTGTCTTGAGAAACCTCTTTTGGCTATCAAGAGTTGTGAGCATCCTGTTCGCTATGTTGACACATTTGCATAAACTCTGCAGGGAGGAACAGTTAAGGATGTAATGAACTACTCGAAATAACAAGTACTAAGTCAGGTATGTTGGATGTATAGTTTTAAGCATGGATGAAGACAATTGTTGCAAGAGATAGCAACTGTCAACCAAGTATATCTAAGTGACTTATGCATGGTCCTACTTCCAAAGAAGGTGAAAGAACTGCTGTAGGCAAAGTCAGGACACCAACAGTTTAAAAGGCTACCCAAGTGATTTGAATGTGATGACATAGTCCAGACCCATTTTCTTCTTCTTTCAAGTGATTCTCCTATGCTATGTATTCTTGGAGAAACTGTATCCCAAGTGCAGAATTGCTGATGGAAGTTTCAAAAAGAATATTAGTTGTTTCCACTTTTCTATGTATTTATGCATCTATCTATCTATCTATCTATCTATCTATACTATCTATCTATGCATCTATCATCTATCTCTCATCATGCATTTATCTATCATGTATATAGCTAACACTTGACTATTATGCATGTATGTATGTATGTATGTATGTACTATCTATCTATCTATCTATCTATCTATCTATCTATCTATCTATCTATCATCTATCTACCTATGCACTTAGCATCTATCCAGCTTCAAATACAAGTGTCATGTGATCATTTCCATCTTCCTTTGAACATAATACAAACACCATGGAGCTTCTGTACTACTCTATATTCAAGCATGTAGTTGACCTTGAGGGTAGTAGAAATTCTGTGAATGGTCTGTCAGAAAACTGCAGGGTTTCCTTTCACACTATTGACATACTCTAGGTCAGCTACCTTTGGAAGAATGTTAGCCTGTGAGCTGGTCTGCAGCTGCTGTAGTTTGGCTATGACCCAATCATACCCTCCAAAGGTTCATTTGATAGAAGAGTTGACCCCTAGTGGGGAAAACTTGAAAGGTGTCGTGGAGCCTAGTAGGAAGTGCTTAATCATGGATAGTATGAAGGGAGTTCTCCTGTGGTTACCTGGAAGTTTTCAGGAGACAAGTATAAAAGCCTGAGTTGGGCCTCACCCAACTCTAACTGCTTCATGGCTCAAGATGTTGCCACCACATGTGTTCCTACCACCACCATACTGTACATCAGCTTAACAGGAATTAAGCCGATGCAAGTGTCACAGCTCTAAGCCCCCGGAATTGTGATTTGTGCTTCTTTTAGCCCTTGTCAGATGTTCCTTATGGTGATGAATTTCTTACTGACACAGTAGCTATGGATCCAAGCAACATGCTCATGAGGTCTAAAGTTGATGAACTCTTTAGAAGATATCAAAAAGTCAAGGAGGGCCAGAGATCACCCAAGAAACTGGATATTGTTCCATACAGAAGGATGAATCTTGAAAGACACACAGGTGTCGAAGATTGACATTTTCCCAGAGGAAACCCAGTCATAAGCATCATATCCTTTGTGAAATAGGAAGAAACAGTAGCAAACCCTTTAGCAACTCAATGATCATAGCAGTAGATGATTAGAAAGCACAGCAAATCATTTTAAAGGGACTCAGTACCAGAGATAGGTGCATCAGTGCAGACATAAGAGGATGGGAGAAATTAATGTTGTTACTAATTTCCTTTGTTTGCATTGTTAATTTCCTGCTTTCCAGAGTCAGTCTTTTCTACATACTGAGAGATGGCTCCAAATATTAGTTTTAAATTCTTTCATTATTCAGTGTTATTTACTTTGCTATTGCACAGCTCTGCTCAGCAAAGTATTACTATGACATGGGTGGGTTGCTTGCGATTTCCTAATTGTATCTCTTTTATCTCCATAGAGTAGAAATATGATTAAATGGAACTTCCACATAAATTAACAGGCAACATAAATGGAATTACTATCTCTGTCACTGTTTATATTTGTCTAACTTTTGTTCAGGTATTGCATTACAAATCAACAGGGACTACCAAAATGATTGTGCAAAAATATTCCACTCAAATGATCAACCATGCTTTTCAATTTCATTCTATAACCAAAAACTATAATCATAAATAAGTAGGGAAATATTTAAATACTTAAGAAAGGGGCTTTATATTCCTAGAAAGAAACCTGTCATGAACCTCACAGTGGCAGGCATACTAATTTAAATATAATATAGTATTAATGCAGTCTAAAATATCAGAATGCACAGTTGTGGAGGCCAGTCCCAATCCATATATTTACAAAGCCAGCATGATCATCTAGGTCTCACAAGATACTGAGGAGAAGGAAACAGGAAGTTCTAAGAACCAGAGAATCAGAGTTTTTTGTGAGAAAGTGCTAACCAGACAAGAATCATATGTATATAATTACACACAGACACATACAGACACACATGCATGCATACACGCACATGCATAGATGCATGTGCACGTGAGAGTATATATGCATGCCTGTGTGTTTGTATGTATATGTGCACATGTGTGTATGCCAAGGAAAAATCTATAAACAGAAAGTTTTACTGATAATTACACTAGGGCATTAGAACTCTGCATTCTGATATTTTAGACTACATTAATACCATATTATATTTAAATTAGCATGCCTGCCACTGTGAAGCCTTTAATAATTCCCCTCATAGTCTTTGTGGTGTGCCATAGTAGATACCTTCTCAGAGATCATCCAGGATGCTTGCTACTGTTATTCACATGTTTGCATATCATGTCCTTGTAATAACAGGGTGGACTGAATGACTTCCATTTAACAAAGAGGATTCAGGGAGAGTGATGAGATGATACTTCTAACCCTGGACTGCAACGCTGGTGACTCTTGTCTGGTTAGCACTTTCTCCTATTTATGGGCTTGTCAAAGTTGATGAAATGCCCACACGGTCTGTAGCTGAGTTCAGCTGACAGTCAACACTGAGTGTAAACCTGTAGGTCCAACAGCACACGGTGACCTCTGAGCAAAAGTCACTCATGTATAGTGGGAAGCTTATAATCCACCTGAGTTCTGAGACCTATAACCACAGCCAGCTAGCTATCCTGGCTTGGACTCCTAAGCACAAAAGCAAGGAGAAGATAAATGGGTATTGTTTGAGTTGCTAAGCTTTGGAATAATGTTATTATTCAGCAGTAGATAACCAATACATATGAACATTCTAGTGGAAAATGCTACAGGGGGGGGGGGAAAGCAGGAAAGAGAACCAACTGTTGGAGATGAGAGCAAAGGACAAGACATTTGTGGTTTTAAATAAAATTTCTCTAAAGGCCTCACCGAGACAGTTCCATTGACTGGAAATTTAACAGAAGTTACTTCTAAGGAGAATCCTTCTAGGCTAACAGCATAGATGTGTAACACTCCAAAATTAATAATTCTCCTGTGACAACTATACAGACCCACATGCCTAAGACAGCTATTTGACAGCATCCATTCAAAGGCCAAGGCAATGAAGTTCAGCTCTTCCAAATCACATTACCAGGCTAGGATGTTGAATATTTTTCTATTACAACAGCCAGGTAATGAAGCCTGAATATACAGCAACCAGTAGATGGACAGGGAATGAAACTGTGGTTCAAAGACACAATACAATTTCAATTAGCCATGGTAAAGGGTAATATTTGCAAGAAAAAAAAAAGCATTTCTAAATGAATGTAATTCCTTCTGAGGTTGTGGGCAAATATATGTGTTTGTTAATTCATGTGCTAGAAGATTATTTGCATATGTAGGCTTTGGTTGGCAGGGCATAGAATCTTGTTACCTCACCGGATGCTACTGAAAGACTGTTAACAGATTCTAGAGAACATTCACATTCCATGGCCTCTTATCTCCTTCCTCTATGCTTAAATCCTCATAACTGGTCAAGCCACTTTTATGAGTCCAGTTTCGTTTGTCTCTTATTTGATCATGCTCTTTGGTTTTCTTCTTCCATTTTATGGATTCCAGTGTTAGATTATAGCTAATTAGAAAACCCAGGCTAATCTCTTTAAATTAAGTTTTATAATCATCACTTCACTCACAAGCACACTTGTGCCACAATACAACACCTAGGCTTAAATCTTAGGAACTTTGGGAACTATTATTCAACATTCCACAGAATAGCACTTTGAGGAAAGGCTTCAAAAAAACTGCATAGAGGTGATTCTCTGATCAACTAAAAGATGAACTAACTATTGCTATGACTGATCCATGTGCTAGATGCTGTCTTTGGGATCAAATATCCTCTAAGGATTGTCAACTGTCAGTCAACATGTCTGGAGGAAATAGTCTTGAAGTGAATCATGGCTAAGTAGGAGACATACAGAGTTTATGGACATATTTCCAGGAGAGAAGACTGAGCAAAATCACAGAGCTGCCCAACATCATGCTTGGTTTAAAGAACTTTTCTGTTAACTCATGCATACCACATGCTTTGGGCAAATGGAGGGTGTGAATAAACGGAGACCAGTTGGATGGAATTTTATCCATATGGCCTTATGTTTGCGAGCTCTTATAACTAAGAACATCGTAAATACCATGATTTACTTACAAAGGGAAGTATGTGCTTCTTTATGGATTAACACAAACAAAATTTATTGCCTACAATAATGTGTCTCTCTAATGTTTCTATGTCTTATGTTAGGAATGGGGAAAAAAATCTGATGATTTAAACCCCATTCTGTGTAAGTCATGGACACAGTCACAGATAAAATCAAAATATAGTCTATAGAAACTATCTTAGTTAGGATACTATTGCTGTGATGAAACACCATGACCAAAAGCATTTTGGGGAAGAAAGGGTTTATTTCATACACAGTTCCATGTAATAATCCATTAAAGGTAGCATAGGCAGAGACTCAAGCAGAACAGCCAGAAGCTGAGGCCATGGAGGAGTGCTGTTTACTGACTTGCTCCTCGTGCCTTCCTCAGCCTGCTTTCCTAGAGAACCCAGGACAACCAGCCCAGTGATGGCACTACCCACAATGGATGGACCGTCCCACATCAGTAACTAATTAATAAAATAGGCTTCAGGCTTGTGTACAGCCTGATCTAATGGAGACATTTTCTCAACTAAGGCTCCCTCATGTCTGATGACTTTAGATTGTTTCAAGTTGACATAAAACTAGACAGTACTGGAACAATTCCTCAGAAGCAATATCTAGAGTCTTTTGATTACTTATGACTACATGCATGGTATGTATACAACTGTTTACTCTTCTACTTGTAACCAGGGAGTTTCGGGTGTTTTCATTCATAGGCTTTACCATTCACAGGCTTTACCTAGAAACTTCACCCACTTAGTAATTGCTCATTTCACAGTTCACTGTTGTACCAACCTGTGCAAAGCATAGCCTTCCAGCCACCTACCCAGTTCTGCTTAATTAAAAGCCAAACATACAACTGTCACATTTGTACACTACTTGTGGGGACGTGATATTTCCTCCAGCATCTGATTTAGTCATGTAGGTTTTGTCCTACGCAGGGAAATTCACACCATTGTTGTTTGTAAGAATTGCTTGGCCAGGTAGGCCTTCCGGGGTGGGCAGTGCCACTGTTTGCATCTTTGAAGATAATAATAAAGGATAGGAGACCTATTCTCTGGGAAAAACTTGACAATTGTATACTCTGTGTCAGGAAGGGAGCTGTTGCTTTATGTGGGGTTTTTCCTTACAGCTAGAATTTAGGGATTGTTTTCTATGACCTTTGGAACAATTTTAATTTCCTCAACAGAGAAAGGCTATTACTTAATCTCAGCGGCAATTATGGTGAAAACAGTTCTGGGTATGCATAAATAGAAAGTAACTGTCCTCACCAATTGGTTCTATTGAATACTGCTTTCAAAGAGCTATTTCAAAAGGAGAGAAGGGAACAAGGAAAAAGGAAAGAGGAGATGAAGAGGGAGAGAGACACAGAGAAGGGATGAAGAGAAGAAAGAACAGGGCGAGGACTTGAGGAATGGAGCATTAGAAAAAGAGGCAGAGTAACAGAGAAGAGAGAAAAGGAACACTATAAGGATTTGGGCATGAAGGGAGGAGGAGAGGGATTAGAAGAAGAAGAAGCTGAATTCATAGCTTCCTTGATAACTTTGGGAAATCCTGATGGATTAGCTTATGCTGTACTAGGGTAGAGTCAAAGTCGCAGAAGCTCCTCTGCTTTGATCTTTACAAAAAGATCCAAAGCATATTCTCAATTCAGATTTTGTCTTTTGTTTCATGGTGGAGCTTACACCCCAATAAAGGCTGTCTGTTTTCCTATGCCTAGCCTATCTTTAGTTTGCTCAAGAAGCTGCCACCCCTTTCACCATGGAACCGGTTCTTATGAGAGCCTGGAATCTTTCTCCATGGTTCCATCGGCCTCATTTGGAGGCTTCCCTTTGGGACCTGCTGTGTGTCTTCAAGGATGTGGATGCAAGTATATATCAATGCTTCCCTGCCACCACGTAAACTGTACACATCATCCTCTCCCACTGCAGGCCTATTAAGAGCTAATGTGGATTCTTGAAGTCAGGGATGGTTTGCAATATTTTGAATTTCAAAGTTTAAAAAGCAATACCTCCAACAACACAAGGAGAATTCTTCATTTAATAAAGTAGCAGAATACAGAGGTAAACCCCAGAGAATAATTTGTCCTCAGACTGTACTTAGAACATCATCTAGACAGCCTGAAACAGGAAACACATAATATTCTTTGCACCTGCATAAATCCTGTCTTTAGCTTGAGATAATTTAAGTTTGCCTTTCACCTTGTATTTTTAAACAAAGAGCATTTCTTAATATCTTCTGATGCTGACAGCAACGGAACATACTGAACCTAAACCATGAGTCTGGGCTACGTTTCAGCATTAACAAATCTAACTGCTTTCTGGCTTCTCATTAAGTTCTTCCATCCTTCTCTATGACACTTGCATTAAATATTCCTGCCAAGGTCTTTCTTATCCTGAGAGACAGAAGACAAAATCCTCCCATTTCATCCATTTTCCACTCTCATTCCTCAACAACCATCTAGCAGAACTCAGTGTGAGGAACTTATTACTCAATTTCTGTCCTGATAATGAAGTATCTGAGGCAGGCTACTTGTAAAGAATGAAAATAGTTTTCTTGACTCTGGTGAGCAAAAGTCAAGGACCTCCTCTGGCAAATGTCCATCTTGCTGGAGACATCATAGGACAAGAGACAGGGAGTATGCATGGTCCTCTGTTCTATGTGTCACAAGGTATTAAGATTCAAACATGGAGGCTTTATCTTATGAATTAACCCAAAGGCCCAATTCTAGACACCATAGTCAAAAGGAATTCCACTTCTCTAGTACCATTAATATTAATTAAAATATTATATATAATAATAACACACACAACACACACATCAACACACACACACACACACACACACACACGTGTGTATATGCACATGTCTGGCTGATTCTCTGTGTGTATCTGTGTGTGTGCATGTATCTGTATGTGCACATTTGTGAGGTGCAGGGATGCATGAGTTTTTCTGGAACTAGAGTTACAGGTAGTTATAAGCTCCTGGAATGGGTTCTAGGAAATCTGAGCAAACAGCAAGTGCTTTTAATGGCTGAGCTAATTCTCTGGCCTTGATTTCCATCTTTTTATCACTTCACAATGTACATGCAAAGCTACAGAGATCAAGTAAATCATATCCAAGACATAGCAGGGTATCTCCCATTACTTTAGACTTGGAATAGCAATGACAGAGTTGCCAGACATTTCAACAACAGCACAGAAATAGAACCAGAGTCCAACAAAATGTGGTCACACTCACCATTTTTCAAAGAGCCTATGCAGATATTTTAAAAATTTAGTTCACATAACTCAAACTAGCCTTGCAACTTGCAAAACTTCTACCATAATTATATGAACAAGACCTTATATTCTGCGAGAAAAAAAAACCATCAGAATTCCTTTCTTTTTTCCTTTTAATTTATATTTTAATTCTTGTCGTTTTTGTTTAAAAAAAAAAAAAAGAGCAGAACAGAGATAACTAGAAACAAACTTTGCAGATGCGAATTGAATCGTCTGCTCAGCATGACCAATAGCTGGCTACTAGAACCTTCCTTTATCAAGTGATTACGAAAAGCATTTTTTTCCAGAATAAAATGCTGGCAGAATAGTTTAATATAGAACAATTCTTTATCACAGCTACAGATGATGACATGTCCTTTATGGTTATTTGTCATAAAGATGAATTATTTGAATGTCTGACACATCTGAGATGCTTTATATGTATATGATTTATATATGTATATTTCCCTTCTCCATTTCTCTGTTCTTTAATAGCTGCAAAGAGTGGAATGCAATCTAGTTCTCTTAGAGTGTTGCAGAATTTTAATATGAAAAAAGAAATGGAATCAGACAGGAATGCTGCACAACAAACTTGGAAAGAATCCCAAATTGCCTTCTCGATGAGAACTACATTATCTTGAGCCAGTGTGCTAGCTTGCAACAATTGTTGGACTTGTCTCTTTCTATTTCCTCTATTTATAGTTGTTAGTCCTTGAACGAGAAGCATTTCAAACAGACATGCCAAATAATTTTGCACACACATACACACATATATCAGAAGCTATGTGTTCAATACTGAAACTCATTCCTTGAAAAACATGCTTACACTTCTTGGTTAGCACTTGTAAGAGTCATAGCCTTATGCAATAGTAAGAAAATCATCTATTTCTCTATCAAGAAACTAAGATTAAATATGTTCTTGATCTCAATCCAATAGATTTCACGTCTCACTTTGCCCTGGAACACAAGAAATTATTTGCTCCCTTCACCAAGACACTCACAAATAACCTTAAGTATTTGTGTATAAAGACCATTGACTGGGTAGTGTCAATCTTGTTTTCTTAAAAACTCTAGAGTTCTTCAAGACCTATATGAGAAGCAGTCTAGAACACATGGGATGGTCCTGTGGAAGGGGAAGGTTACACCACATGGTGTGTGGATTGGGGGCATTTTTCTATTCTCTACCCCTTTAAGCTCAGATTTAATTCAGTCTATGCAGCATATGCAATATGCATATTCTTTAAGGAAGGCAATAACCAATGGAAGCCAAAAGCTACTGTGAGCCTCTCAAGTATAGTGGAAGAGGAGTGAGGGACTCTTTTTTAAAGTATATTTTATCTATTTTATTTTGTGTGTATGAGTGGTCTTGCCTCCATGTACGGCTGTGCATTACCACATGAACGCAGTGTCCACAGAGGCCAGAAGATTGCATTGGATCTACTGGGACTCCAGTTATAGACATTTGTAAGCTGTCAGGTGAGTGCTGGGAACTGAACTTGGGTCCTCTGGAAGAGCAGACAATGCTCTCAATCTCTGGGTCATCTCTCTACCCCTTAGCAGAATTCACTCTTTAATTAAGATCTTCACTTTGGGGCCATTCTTAGCCTGCTTTGAACAGAGGGGCAGCAAAGTTTGGGAAAGAAAGGAGTTCTTCACAGGGTTCTGTATTTAAAAAAATGGGTAAATAAAGGCTGGTGGAGAAGCCATGGATGTTTTCAGAGCATCAGGACAAGAGAGGTGACAGGGCATGGGATATTCAAGACAAACGGTCCCTATGAAACAAAGCAAAGGAGGCAGCTGGCACAGTTTTTAGTGTTGCAAAGTGACAGGTTGAGCAGGACAGCGAATGATGTAGGCATCATAAGAGAGATGAGGGCAGACAGACAGACAGAGCTGGGGTTCCAGAGGGGAACACTTTCTGCTGACAGTAGTAACAAGGAAAGTGAGATACTTGAAGCATACTATGTGTCAAAATTCCCAAAGACTTATTGTACCCAAGAAAGTCTGAAAGAATGCAACCCCATATACAGAGCAAAAGTTGAGGCAGAGACACACTGGAGTGGCAAGTCTGAACTTGTGGAGGTGTAAGCAGACCAGTTTTTCCAAGTAACTGTAATTGACTTTACTCTTTTAATGAATCACTTATATCTCACATTTCAGTAACTTATTGAGAAATTTATTCAGTTCAGTTTGTGTCTCCACCTGTAGTAATTTTAAATCTTCTCTGATCTCCTAGATTTATCCTTTACAGAAAACAGTGGCCTATGGTCTACAGACTCCCAAAAAACTTCAACTATATTTAATTGGTCAGAAATGGCACATGATCAATCTGATTTTCAAAGAAGGTTGGGAAAGTAACTTCCTTGTCTGAGTGTATGCTTATCCAATCACAGTTCATGGTGGGTTAATGGATAGGATAGGTGTGTCCTATCTGCCACAACAAGTGGTATTTAATGCTTTAGTCTCCTTTGCTTGCTTCCAAATCTACAAAGTCTCAAAAAGATTCTCTTTCTTTATTCTCACCAACTCTCACAAGAAGTTCTGTGTGTTTCTCAGTAGAAATCCTCAATCCAGCTCTTCATTCATCTTTGATGGTATATATGGATTTCTTACACTCATGACATTTCTGTGAATGCTGTATGGAAGAGTGCTTGGTGAATCTCTGGGAAACAGCTTGCTTTTTAGATATAAGAGTAATCGAGCGGGTAGAGAGGAGGGAGCTAGGACTTTAGGACTATTATGCCAGATTGTAATGGCTGCATGATTTCTTACTATGTGGATAAAGTCATCTGACCTCCCTCTATGCCTCGGTTTCTCACTTGGATTTATAATAAAATTGTTAGGTAAACCACAGACCTCATATTGACTGAGTTTATAAATGCATACATCAGTAGCTGAGTTTTGAAGTGTTAATAATAAAGATAATTATTATTATTTACATATTTAATAATATATGAGCAAAGCAGTTACAAGTTTAATCTTAGTGTTACACATGGCAAATCAGAAGGCTGAAAGATCTGTTCTGCTTCTGCTGAATTTATGTTTATTAATTATATCTGAATGGAGAGGGTGAAGGCAATTCCACACAGTACACCAGTTGATCAGACTTTCCCGAAAGGCAGCCTTAAAACATCATTCGAATGTACTGTGTTAATGTTTCAGTTTCAGATGTTTTTAGCTTTACAACATGCTAGTGTATATGCATGAAGATAAATATAGTAGACATTGCACTAACTCTGCATTAAAATATTTTTGTGATGACATGAATCACATACATTTTAGGATTAAGATTGTATAAACTCTATGTTAACTTCTACCAATTTGCAAGGAGCTCGAAATACACTGAAGTAGACAGACAATAGGGATGATTTCCCTTCTGCCTAGAAGAACATCCCTTCTCTTCCAGTTTGTATCAGGATTCATTAAAGACATGAAAGAGGAGGGAATGAAAACCTAACATGTGGATCTTTGTACATGTGTGTATACACACATCCAACATGCCCTGTACACAGGTATATGTGCATATATCATATAGGCATGTATACATTTAAACATATAATACATCATATTTGCCAGACATTTAACAGTTATTTTAAAGATAGAATTTTTATACCTAACATTTTTTTTTCAGTTTGTAAGTCTATTAACATGAGTAAACTTTACTTTGTTAGTCAGGAAAAGAGTTTTTAAAATATTTCTTTAAAGCAACAAGCACAAGGTCAAATTCTCTTTGTAGCTTTTCTCAGTGTGATTGTAGATAAAATATTGGGTCTCTGTCTTAGTCTTCTTAACTCTGCAATGGGTAGACCTGAGCTCTCTCACAGTTAAGGATCGACTTAAAAAGCAATCACAACTTCCGTTACAAAGCCTAGCAACTGCACATTTCCTGGAACCAGAGTAGTCTCCCCCGATTTCCTGTTTATTATAAAGCATTTGCATAGCAAGCCTAATTTTTAAAAAATAAAGACAAATTTCCTTACAATATTTTTTAGTACACCTCCTTCAAGATTTAAATGATTAAAATCTTTAAATATTTTAGCTGTACTCCTCCTTCAAGATACCAACTTTCCTGGGATCATTATTTTTCTAGCATCACCCAATGAAGGGATGAGTGGTGATGGTAGGAATGAGTACTAGGTTCTAGTGATTCCAGAATACATGCTGTACTGGCTGGTTTCATGTGACAACTTGACACAAGCTGGAGTTATCACAGAGAAAGGAGCCTCCCTTGAGGAAATGCCTCCATGAGATCCAGCTGTAAGGCATTTTCTCAATTAGTGATCAAGGGTGAGAGGCCCATTTGGGTGGTGCCATCCCTGGGCTGGTAGTCCTGGGTTCTATAAGAAAGCAAGCTGAGCAAGCCAGGGAGAAGCAAGAAGTAACATCCTCCATGGCCTCTGCATCAGCTCCTGCTTCCTGACCTGCTTGAGTTCCAGTCCTGACTTCCTTTGGTGATCAACAGCAATGTGGAAAGTGTAAGCTGAATAAACCTTTTCCTTCCCAACTTGCTTCTTGGTCATGATGTTTTGTGCAGGATAGAAAACCTGACTAAGACACATGCATACGCACATGCCCTTAGGTCCCCGCCCATCTTCATCTAACAGAGCTTTGCATAATTGATCGGGGAAGCTGCTTCTTAATAAAGATATTCATGTGCAGAAAAGCAGCAGGAAAGGCATGCTCCCCTCAATAATGCATCAATAAAACATCAATAATGACTGCCTTTAATATACAAAATTACACATGTATGTATTTATTTTATGAGATGTCACATTTTGTACATTAAAAATAGAATTTATTTCAAAATAAGATGCACAATGGATGTTTCAAATTTTGTACTTATGTTGGAAGTATATAGAATTAAATGATGAAAGACTTTTTTTTTTTGTCAAAATTACCAGCATGAGCCTTGTGTTTTCCTTAATTGGATGGGGTCACATGAACTCTGCAAAGGCAGTGAGAACAATGGATGTGGTTTTATTTCTAGCAGTAGGAAATACACTGGTCTTATCATCACATCAATGGACCTCCGTACCCTGGCTTCATTGTAAACAATTAAATGAGACATTAGTCAAACGGTCGATGGGTATTATTTTGAGAATAGCATGTGCTATCTGCAATTGGTTTGAGTTTGTCGTGATGGAGTCTTTTAGTTTTATTAGGCATTTGTGAGCAGGGAAAAACCTTCACAATGCTCCGTTTCAAATAGGACTTAATTGGAAAATTAAAAACTGTGGGTAAGTTAATACAATGAGAAGTTGATGTCAGATGTCGGGGCTGTTTGTGGCTACTTTCAAGCAGAAGGATCTACTCCAAGGTGAAGCACAAATTTGTAACAGGTGAGAAACGCGGGGAAACACATGGAGTCTTACATTCCTCACATGTTCAGACTTGACGAGGATTAAGAAATCTTAGCGTTTAATTTCTTCTTTTGTAGAAAAGCATTTAGTTTAAACTGGAGTCACTCCTAGAATCCAGAGGCTCTGCTTCCTTCAAAGTCTGCTTTCTTTCCTGTCCTCTAAGGCATGCTAATGTAATCAATCTTCAAGTAAGGTCATGGGCATACATGCCAAGGTTTAGAAAGATATCAAAACTTTTAAATAATATGGTTTTTGGAATTTGATGTTTTACCTTTAGGCAGCCTACTAACAATAAGCGACTATTATATGCATAATTTTGTGATTAAAAAAAACCCCATTGTTAGTGTTGTATGTCCAAGATGAGCCCACAAGCCTAGGCCTTGGATAAATATTTGCTGCATGAATTATTAACAGATGCTTATTTATGGTATGGATATCACAGCTCTTTTGCCTCTTATATCTACTGCATATTCTGGTGCCAAAACTATCTCTCTAGAGACAGAGATGAAATCAGAGTAAAGAAACTCCCAAGTGGTCCACTTTATTTTATTGAATATTCAGTCCAATAACTTGGCAGAGAGAAACTTTCTAAATGATGATGAAAGCAATCTGCTCTGTCTCTGTCCGTGTCTGTTCGGTGGGAGACTTGCAGAGACAGAACATCCACATGTCATTCACAGAAAACAGCCGGAAGGATACATGGGAAATTACAAATTCTGTGCCTAACAAATGCAAGCTCCACGGTGCTGCTCCATTGATTGTCAAAAGCCAGTCTCTACAGATATTGACTTTAAAGAATGAGACCCTTTGGTTGCATCTCTGTCCTCACCTTGACTTCACAACCTCCTTCCCATCCTTCACTTAAGAACCCTACCCTATGAACGGCTGGGTTTTCAAGTCAGTGTATAGTTCTACCTAAATGATTAGGCCTGAGGGCCAGAGTTGTGGAAGGTAGTGTGCCCAATCCTAAAAAGGTCCCTATGTCCAAGTTACCCCACATTAACCATGCCATTGTCATGGTCCATTAGCCAGAATTGTCTCCTCATTCTCTTCCAAGGACAGATGCTTCTCTTATGCTTCCCAGAATCCTCTCCAACCTTCTGTAGGGACCATTGCACCTGTTTTCAACTGGAAGTCCTGGCTGAGGTGCATCCTCTGCTTGGTAGGTTCTTCATGTCCTCTTTCATCTCTCCCCTTTAAGATGTCACCTCCTTCAAAGCTCATAAGCTTAGCTAGAGTACACTCATGAGCTCCTAAATGTCTGTGGTTCATCCCAGCACACAGTGGCGATAGGTGTGAACACAGTCTTCAGGGTCACTAGGCAAAGGTGCTTGCTGCCCAACCAAGTCTGATGACCCGAGTTCCACCCCATGAACCTAAATGATGGAATCCTCAAATTCTTGTTAAGCACACACCATGGCACACATACACATATGCACACACATATACTCACATGCAAAAAAAGTAAATTAAAAAATGAAAAACCTCTCCAAACCACAATACCTACCCCTGTACCCCCTGTACCCCTGTACCCCTGTACCCCTGTACCCCGTCACTAGTGTTATATCACACCATACTAGTTCTGAAACAGCTACCCCAGCATCACTGGCCCTATAGGACTTTACTTTCAGACAGGCTTACATTAAATGAGTCATTTGCCTTTGTTTCGTCCACTGTAAAGCAAATATAGAGACAGACCTATCTCACAAAGATTAAGATCAAATAAACTAATTCCCCCAAGTCAGTTTTGATGAACCTGAGCTAGTAATAGCTTATATTCACTTTTTTAAAAAAATTTTTTTCAGGTCTAGATTTATTTTTCTCCAGAAAAGACAACTTAGATGGACATAGGTCCTTCATTCCTTACATGGGGCTTGAAATGCACTAAATTTTACTTACACAGTGACCAAAATGAAGTTGTAAAGTAAGAATAACTTTGAAGCCATAAAAAAAAAATTCCTAGAACTGGAAGCATCCAAGCTCATGCAACTTGTAAGCAAGCATTTATTTCTTCCAGGGAAGAAATGATTAACCATGCAGACGACTCTACCCTGATTCAAACACTGGCCCTTCCAAATGCACAGCCAGCAATAGGCTCAACTAATACCCAGATGCTGCCTGTCTGTGTAGGGTGCTCTCTTATTGTTCCCAGCAGGAAGTGTAAGTTACAGGATGCCTGATAAATCCACCCAGAAGTGCTAAGCAAAGCAGACGCTGATTTCCAAACCTTATCAAATGACTCTCTCCCTCTTCACTCTCTCGAGGAGATTGGAGTCAAACAGGATGGAAAAGTAATTTGCCTGTGCTGATCACTTACACACCCTGTGGGGAGGGGCTGGGAGCAAGTCAGAAATATTAATTTCCCACACTCCATACTCCTTCTCTTGATGGTTAATGTAAAATAAAGTATTGGATTTCCCCAAATCGTCATAGTGATGAAAGACGACGGATCCAGTAGGTAAAGCTCAGGCATGGAAATCTTTATTTCCTGTACACAGAAGTTTGCTATTTCCACTGCAACCAATTCTGTACCAGAGACTGATTCCAAAGTCTACAAGAACAGTGCCAAGTGAGTTACCACCTCTAATGGACTGGCTGGCTCCTCTCTATCATCTATCTCCCTGCATGGACCCAGGTCTAGCCAGCTTTGACCTTGCCAAAGTTGCAGGGCTTGGAAAGGTGACTGAGCTCTTCGTGCTTGGTGGGTTCCATTCTAGACGCAGTACCATATTATAATTCTAAAATTCTTCTATAAATAAAAAAGGCAACTAGTTATATCCATTTTTTAAGGGATAGAGAACTTTGAAGAGAGACCACTGGTACTTGCACAAAGTTTCTTAAGTTTATTTAAAAGCTAATGCAATTTGGCAGTTTGTGGTTGTGTACAGTTAAGATTTATCCTTAGATATCTGTCGCCTTTACAACTATATTAACTGAACACCCGAAAGAATTATAAGGAAATCGGAAGCTATAAGGCAAGATGCATAGAAAATTATTCAGGCCACATGGACTTGAGTATTACTATATACTAGAGATGCATGACAGTTCTCATTTATGCCAAAGAGGGTGGGAAGTTTCTTATGCAGCAGACCATGTTTTAAATGAGCAGAATAGTCCATTAGTTCACTGATTCAAACAGGTCTGTTACTGAGAACATGAGTTCTAGATCACTATAGGACAGGAAAAGAATGGGCAACATCCATGATCTATGCTCTGATGTTCTAAAGTACAAGCTACTGAGTGAATGATTTTGACGGAAGCATGCATACTTTCAACTTGGACTCCATTTTACAAACAGGTCAAAGCTTGATGAGAGGCCATTTATGCATCAAACAGAAAGACCTTTATGGACAAAGACTTCTCTGAACTGTGGTGAGACTCTCCAAATGGACACATAGAAGCCAAACAAAAGGAATGACTGGGAACTGATCTGGCAGCATTCCTCCAGAAAATGGCTGGGTATGTGTATCCTTGCTGATTACACACATAATAGCTCTACAAGAAGTGTTCTGTATCAAGAAAAGCTGTTTTGGGGCTGTGTTTCCAAAAGGCAAAGCAAGTGTCCCCGGACAGAGCTCGTCTGCAAAGAGGCAAAGTGGCATCATAAGAGGAGGATTTAGGAGTCCTGAGGCTTAGAAGAGTCCCAGGAGAGGAGGGAAACATGAGCAGAGAACACAGCACACATGGCAAAGGGAAGTTCAAGTTGGCTCTTAAGCCACAGAGTTCTTACAAGAACATGTGAGGGAAAAAAAAAATCAAAGAACAAAAGCACAGATCATTGTGTGGAAAGGTCAGCTCCTTTTTGTCCTAATCAAATGATGGTGTCCTTCCTTGAAGGGATGGTGTATGATATGAATCTTCCTGGAAAGAAAAAGTACCTTGCCATGTACAACCTGTAAGGGTGGTGAATCGGAATAACTTCAGTAACTGTGGGGAAGCTAGACTGTTGTAGGTCCAAAGTCTAATTACAGTATATCTCAGGCTCTCTTTAGCCCCTTAATACCCATTCCTTCCCCACCTCTAAGTCTAACTTTACACCATTTGTGACTAACAGGTAAAACCTTTTAGAGTATATTAACTTAATAGACCACTAGCCCATCCACCAAAAGTCTAAGAGTCCCTAGATAGCATCTGAGGGCTACAGCAGAGATTCCTCTACTTTGCTTTAACCCACAAACCTAATGTTTCCACCGTGTATTGAGAAGTAGCTTAATTTATCACCTTGTTTTAATAACCACTGTTGTGTGACTATACAATTTCACCAAAATGCTTATCACATTGATGTAATTTGGGGTAACTTAAACCTCTATTTCTAGGACATGGTCACTCATATTTAGATGAAACTATCTCTTATCCCATTTCTGGTGAGACTAGTGTTTTTATTGTAACAATGAACAGGTGAGACTTAGAAAGGGGGGTCTTGGAACCAGCCTGCCTAGTTCAAATCCTAGTTCCTCCAACTAAGAAGTCAGCAAGCTATTGGTGATGATATTGCATCTGAGTTATCTCATAGGAACCGATTACGGACTGTGGAAAAAATGAATGTGTTTTAATAAACACAAGTTTTCAAAAGCAAGTGAAACAGGCGCAGGAAGCCTGTAATGTTCTTTGAGTTTAACTAAGTAAATTAGATTCAGATAAACTGTTGTCATAGTGTCCTACTTTCATTTTGTGAGATTAAAACAGAACGTAATATACAGAGGTTTGTATTTTGAAATAATAGTGATTCATTTCTAATTCATTGCTTCTTGTAATAATTCATTTACTAAGCATTATTAGCTTGCAGTCCAAAGGTTCCCTCAGGTACAATGAAAGAGCTTATTTAAAATTATGGTAGATGGATCAAAAGAGCATTGTGTAGCTAGCTACGCAGTAATTCTCTTTATCCTTAATTTCTCTTTCTGCAGATTGAGCTACCTGGAGGTTAATAAAGCCCCCAAATAGGAAACTTTCCACAAAACAATTCATGACTGAAATAGTACACAATTCTGAGAGCTGCCGTGAAGTCTTAGCCACAGAGCTCCATCCTGCCCAGATGGAGACCACACCCTTGCACGCTGTGTCACACATTGTGTACTACCTACTGCATCAATCACTCAGATACTTCCTCAGTTACCAGCTTGTCTATTGTAGCCTCACAGTCTTTATAGAAGAGTTTGGTTATTCTCTTTGGTTTCATGTATCCACTGGGATCCTGGGAGGTATCTTGTGTGGTACATACAGTTAAAATTGGCTTTACATTTGCAAGATATTCAAATCACAAAGTAAAGGATGAAATGTAGAAGCAGATGAAGGATATCAAGGGTTTTTCTACAGCATGAGAGAATGGCCAGCACAAACTGCAAACGAGTAGTGTTCATTAACCGAACACCGTGTGAGTAATAATTTATACATTCAGCCAGAAGAAACCTCAAAAAGCATATTCCACCTCAGCAGCTGCCATCTTGAATTCAGTTTTCCAGAGAGTGAATAATTTCAAGGAACCAACATTTGAAAGCATCAGTCCCTGGCTTTGTTTCCTATCGAACAGTCAAGGGTTCATTGCTCCTGTAACAAAGTCTTTGTGAAGTAACAGTGAAGCCCCTAGCATTCTTGCAGAACTGGGCTCCTTTAAGTAGACTCTCAGCCACAGCAGAGCGTTTGCAGAGGTTAGTGTTTGTCTTCCCTTTGGTGTAACAGCTCCACCAACGCCTGAGTGCTGACAACGTGGAGCCATTTTATGTTTAATGTTATGCACACTAACTGAACTTCCTCTAAGGAAGGAGGTCTTCGTGGAAACACTGTTTATATACAAAGACAGACAAGCCATTCGTATTTTCTATCGAATTATCAGATTCGGGCCAGAGAGATAGCTCAGCAGGTAAAGGTGTCGATTGCCAAGTCAGGCATTCGCAATTTGATCTCTGGAAACTCTAGGGTATAAGGAGAGAACCAACTCCCTCAAGCTGTTCCCTTTCTGTTCCCTTTCTCTGAATAAAAATCCAATAAAGTTTAAAGAATTACTTTTAAGAATTAGAAAAGGTAATATCTGACCACTATATATAGACTTTAAGAATTAATACATATGTGACATACTACCTCTGTCATGTGATTTCTGGCTAACATATGTCTCCAGCATATTGGCTGGGTGGATTAGTCACTAGTTACCATGACTCATGACGAGAAACAATGATTTAAACACAGATGTTAACTACCTCCCAGCTTTTGTTGGCAGGTGTTAATATTCTTATCTCAGAACAGAGAGTCACAAAGTTTCAATCAAAACATTAAGGAGAGAGTTTTTCTCTCTGGAGATTGAGTCCTCCTTTAAGCATATGTGATTGACAGGAGAATTCTGGCTTCTTGTCAGTAGAATTAAGATTCCTCCTTTCTTACAGGCACCGCCAGTGACTCAGCTCCTAGGAGTTCCCTGGATATTTTTTTCACGGTTCATCTCTTTATGGACTTTCCCACAGTGCACAGTTCAATTTCTCTAAGTACACCCAGGAGATCTTTCTCTTTATAACTTCTCTGTCTTCATTCTTAGAGATTTCCTCTGATTCATTAGGACCATTCACTGTCTAAACAACTAGGTGGGGCTTATGTGCAAACACAAACTGCGCATGTTTGATATGAAATACCTAATCAAAGGAGTGGAATATGGGGCTGGTGAGATGGCACAGTTTGGAAAATGCTTACCATGCAAGTTCCTGAAGCACCCAGCTAAAAAGCTATGCATGGAGACACACAAGGATTATCCAAGTGCAGAAAAGGGAAGGATGCAGGGGTGATTCTTGGGCATCACTAGCAAGACAATCTAAATAACAAGTGAGTCTCAGGGCCCAGGGAATCAAAAGGACAGCACTGGATCTTTGATTCTTGTCTGTCCGTCTCTGTCTTTGTGTCTATGTCTGTATCTCTCTCTCCTCAAACATATACACATATATGAGACAGATATAGAGAATGATAGATAGATGGATGGATAGATAGATAGATAGATAGATAGATAGATAGATAGATAGATAGATAAATAGATAGAATTAACACTATCACACACGGAAGTCTTACTTACCCTAAAACAAGTGAATCTTACAGAAGATGATGCTAGGGACTGTATCAGAATTCTGCCTAACACATTCTCTAGATAAAAGCATTTACAATGTGAATATTGGCTAACTAGTACATCAAGTTCAGCATAGTATATGTAAAAGCTATTTCTCCATTTTTTATCAAAATTTGTCACTGTTTGTCCTTTACTTTCCAATCAGATAGGGTGCTGTGTTGCTATAGTGGTAGGTGCAGCTGCCTTCCAATCTGCTAGGGCAAACATTTTATTGTAGTTTACACCTATTCTGGGATATGGAAATGGACCTTCATCTCTTGTGTTCATGGATGCTTTCTACATGATCTTTTTATATCCTTTGTCTAAATTCTGTTCTCATTAGAATCAAATTGTTTATTTTTGATGTTTACTTGTGTAGATTTTTGTAGAATTCTCAATTAACTATTTTCTGTTTTTTCTTCTTTCCTTCCTTCCTTCCCTTCTTCCTTCCTAACTTCCTTCCTCTCTCTCTCCCTCCCTCCCTCCCTCCCTCCCTCCCTCCCTCCCTCCCTCCCTCCCTCCCCTCCCTCCCTTCCTCTTCTTTCTTTCTTTCTTTCTTTGTTTCTCTCTCTTTTGTATGTGTGTGTGCTGTATGTGTATATGTGTGTGTAGTTTGTGTTTGTGTGTGTGTGTCTGTAAGGAAATTCAGGGCACAGGACTTTGACCTTACTTGATTTGGAAATATGAAGAAAACTTGAGCTAAAAAATAATAACTTATGATCAACCAATGAGAAGGAGCCAATAAGTTTATAATCATGGAATTGGGACTTCACAAGAGGAAAGATCAAATAAGGTCCCTCCCTCATTGCAACCAACCAAACATCTTTTGCTTAATTTCTGTTTTTCTTGGTGGAGTTCTTGAGCACTTCAAGTTTGCACCTACCTGTCTCACGAGTGTTTATTTCCTAAAGTAAACTTTAAAATTTCACTCTCTCTCAGTCTAGTTTTCTAACAGATTCTATTGATTTATCTTCATTTATCTTTAGGAGTAGGGAGATATTTTTAAACCAAATATCTAACAGTGGAAATTTAAAACAATTGAATGTTTTACTTGCATACTGGATAAATTAAAATACATTTACATGAAGTAGAAAAGTGAGGTAGGTTTATAAGATATCTAGATGGAGAGAATATGTATATTTAGATGATTGTACCTGCTTATTTAAGTGTATATTCCTGGAAAGATGCTGAAATAATATAACTAAGATATTCTCATACATTATATCTTATGCATATTAGGAACTGGATCACAGAGTCTAAAAGTTGGATCAATGATTAAGAGGACTGCTCCTTCCAAGGACCTACAGTTGATTTCCAGCACCAGCATGGCAACTCATAAGTATCTGTAACTCCAGTTACTTGTCATCTGACACCCTCTTGCAGCTTTTGTGGGCACTAGGAATGTCTATGATGCACAGACATAAGTGCAGACAAAACACCCATACCCGTAGAGTAAAAAAAAATAAATAAATAAAAACTGTAAAAAAGAACGTGATAGACACCAGGCTTTGGTTTTGACTTTAAACGTCCCCATATCCTTTTACTCAATTTGGCAAGACAAATTTTTTTTTATTTTATAGTTTAAAGGAAGATTAGTCATGACATAATGCTATTCAGTCCAATTTCAACAGGAATCACTGTATTTTACTGGATCTCAGTTAACTGAATATAATTGTCATGTCTTATACTGGAGGGACATTCTTTGGGCAATATGTGCTCCTTCTGATTCTTCATGCTGTTCTGACATCACCCCTACTTGGCTTGCAGTCAAGAGATTGATTAGAAGGGGAAAGGGTGCAGTAACCTAGATGGGCAATGTCCCAGTAGCATAGTTATAATACACTCACAAGTGGTAATGTATTGTGGGTCTATGTTGATTTTGGCTGGTATGTGCAAAACTACTAATTAGACGCATTTGGTCAGATAACTGCATCAGAAAAGATCACAGAGAGGTTGCCAATAGCCAAAAGGAAATCACTGAAATATGTTTCACCTTGTGTTGATAGAAACCGTTTCTCAGAAGGTACAATTTTCACACACCAATGAACCAGAGGGATCAGCACAATAAGGTCCCGAACTGTGCAGAGCAGAAGACAATCAAGGGCAGTCTCCACCTGCAGGATGGCTGTGCATCTGGGAATGTGGCACAGAAGGCCGATGGCTAAGCTAAAAGCTTGCCTGTGTCCTGGGTAAGGAAGATGGATCCTAATGTTGAAGTGGATTCAAGTACAGCACCTTCCTACAGGGGCTTTCCAGATCATGATCCAGTTATTTCTGGACTTTTGAAAAGAGGGTGGAGTCTGAGATTTATCTACACAGAAGCATTTCTATTCGCCATATTTGCTAAGACTTCTTTCCCCTGAGGAAGTGACTCCTGTATCCTAATAAGACCTCCCTTTCTACAGCACTGGGGCTTTTCTTACCCTAACTTGCCTTCTGCCTTGGATTCGCAACAGTATTGTTTAAAGGGATAGATAACAATGGAGCTGGGGAGTCGCCTCATTCCTTCCTAGAGTCTGATCATCTCCCCCAGCCCTGCTTTACCAAGACTGAGAGAAACCTGGACCAACCTGTGGGTTTTCTCTCCTTGCTCTGTGGATGGGGAAAGAAACTTTGGAGGCTGCCCTCACAGTACCAAGTGCTGCCACACAGGACAGCACAGGGCACACATCCAAATGTTACTGATGCCCATTTAGAGCCATTTAATGCCATGTCCTCTCCTAGGGGTTTTGCAGGGTGACAGCTCTGAAGAGAGGGCAGCAGGATGCCCTGGAAGTTAAGTGGGAACAGACTGAAGAGTGAATAATAAAGGTAATACTTGGTTTTTCCTAGCACTTGAACAGGAAGTACCGAGGCAAAACAAAAAGGCCAATCTGCATGCAATTAAAAGCTTCCCCAGTAATTGCTTTTTCTCTCTCTGTTAAAACAGCAGAAATCCAAGCTTCTGGATCATTTACTCACTTACTAAGTTTGTCCCACTTCCTGTGTTAACTGCCACCATTGGGGACAGTGTCTCAGGCAGTTACTGATAATAGTAGGTAGATCTATCAAAGGAATACAGCATTTCATTTTTTGTTTTTAATTTTTAAAAGATACATGGCCTTTCTCGGGGCAGCATTTACTAATGTTTTGATCTTAACATTTGGAAATTATGTATATATTTTTGCTTGTCCTGTGGATTAAAGCTTATTCATCTGATGTCTCCTCTAGATTTTTAGGAATTTTTTTAATTTTAAAAATTATTCTATTGACGGTAAGATTTTTGAGACTTGGCCCCAAATCAAAATAATATCAATCATTTAAAATTTTATAATGCTTCTAGAATTCCTGAAAACTATGGAACTTGACAATCCAACTTTTATTCATTCACTACATGCAGTGATTTGAAACAAAGACATTTTAGACAATGATTTGCCTCCCAAAGACTACTTTCTTCTCATTCTTTGTTGTTGTTGTTCAGTAGAATTTTAAAAAAATATATTCATTTATTATGTATGTAGTGCTTTGTCTGTATATATGCCTGCATGCCAAGAGAGGGTATCAGCTCTCATTCCAGATGGTTGGGAGCTGCCATGTGGCTGGGAATCAAGCTAAGGACCTCTGTAAGAGCAGCCAGTGCTCTCAACCCCTAAGCCATCTCTCCAGCCCCTTCTTTTCATTATTAATGGCTTTTATTCATATTCTAAATAAATAACAAATCAGCCACATTGTAGGCTATATACATGCCATTTTTATTCATTCAAGAATTTGCTGAATTCATATTATGTGGGGACATATAGCAGGAAACAGAAGACATCGTCTTTTAATATATAGAACTTTTATGTGTAAAAGAAAAAGAGACTAAGCCAACCAACAAATGTGTATTTGCTGTGATTAAAGTATAATGAAGAATAAAGGATAATGTCGGAGCTTATTTTATGCTACACAGTTAAAAGAAATATATATATATATATATATATATATATATATATATGTATATATGTATATATATATATATATATACACACACATATGTATATATATGAGATGATAAAGAAAGATCATACTAAATGAAGCTCATATAATATTTCTTTATGTGAAACATGTTGAGTATTGTGCATATATGTGTATGACTTTGTATTTGTAGGAAAATTGAAGTTTTATTTTTCCAGTACTAAAATAGGGCACAACTAAAGCCAATAGTCCTAATGAAAAGGACTGGCTCATGAAATGAATTTTAAATTTATTTATTTTGGCAAATGTATTCATGTATATATGTGTTTGTGTCTATGTGTATTCACATGTGTGTGTATTTGTGTGTGAAGACTGAGGGTGACAGCTGTTATCTTATTTGACTGTTTCTCACATTGTGTCGAGTCAGGGTCTTTCATGAAACCCAGATCTTGACATCCCAGCTAGTTCAGCTAGCAGGTTTGCTCCAAGGCCTTCCTGACAATACCTTTCATGCCACGGATATCAGGAGGGTCACCATGTTGACACAACTTGTATGTGCATCTGGGGATCCTAACTCTTGACATCATGCTTGCACAGCAAGAGCTATGCTTGTTGAGCTATCTCTGCAGTCTTAGAAGATTCATTTAAAAAACTCCCAAGTAGACAGGAAATCATAATGAGCATATAACATATTCTGGAGCATTCTCGTGAGGCACTCCTGTACTAAGAAAGGAGTAGGCTAGATGTTTTATCTTCCAAGGTAAAATTTTATTTTTGAAATAACTTTTCCACATTAATCTCTTAATTTGTATTCTTCTTCTGTAGCATATGGTTCATGAAAAGGGGGACTTCTATTTTCTCTATTAGTATAGCTCAAAGTTCTGAAAACAATTCCCGGAGCAGAGTCATTGTGCAACAAATATTTGATGCACGAACGAATGGCCTTTGCAGAATACTACCTCATTATAAGAAACAAAGCCACGAAAGTAAGAGACCATCTGGATTTTTGTCTACCACGATGTCTTTCAGGATCTAAGCCATGCTCACAAAGCCAATTTGTGGGATAAGTAAAAAAGTGAATGAATATAACTGGAAGAGAGTACTCATAATCTACATAAGTATATTCGTCTCCCACAGTCTATGGCTTTATCTTCTGAAATTTCTGTTGCCCATTGTGTCCCACTGTCATCCACCGTCTAAAAGTTTTAAATAGAAAATCCCAGAAATAAACGATGCAGAAATTAAAAACTACATGTTACCGTTGGAATATAGTATACTGCTGAAAGTGTTCTTTCTTGATTCGTTATTTTTGATTGTGTGTAATTTATAATTAAACTTTGCTATGAGGGTGCATATATTGGCAGAACACAGCATATTGAGGCTTTAGTTAAATCTGTGTGTTTAGACCTACACTTAGTAACCTGGGATGACGCCTGTAAAGGGTAAGAAGGACTACTATATCTGCAGGCAGAAAGTCATTTTGACTAGTATTGGTAAGTCAATGTCCCCGAGCCTCTTGGGTCTTCAGCTTTTAGATGGTGAAATCATCTCTGGTGTTCCAAGAAAGATCACTCTTTTTAGTGACTAGATATCTCCAAAAATCTACAACATAAAGAAATCCTAACAAAGGTTTCAACCTTTTTTTTTTTTTTTTTTACACACAGAAAATAGTAGATAAAAAATGGTTTATCTAATGATGGAAATGTACAGGACTCCACTATGTTATGGCATGTCTGTGTTCATTTCTATATTCCCAGGTCCTAATTGGAGCAGATGCCCCTAAACCATACCACAGGCTTTGTGACTCAAGAAACAACCTTTGTAGGGCCCTAAGTCCCATTACTTAGAATTATATGCACCCTTCCAGGTTTCTGTGAAGCTGAAAATGATGTTTCCAGTAAAATGGTTAGCAGACAGAACATAAAATATCACTAAGCCCTTTTATACTCTGTATGCATTTTCTAATACATCTAGTCAAATACCAATTCTATTACTTCTACTGCATATTAAAATTAAATAAAACACATAATTGAATATTATAATTCTAAATGAGATTCTTGTTTTCTGATTTAAGGTCTATTAAACTATTTCCCAACTTTAGTTTCTTTTGCATATTATACAGTACAGTATATAGAAAATGCTTCAAAAACTGATTTAAAGTATTGGACATTTTACTTTCTATTTAATGCTAATCTAGCTGCTGATAAGTAGTTATTAAACCTAAGTTACTCAAAAGTTGTAATTTGCATGAGAATATTTATTAAAGAGGGTAAAATAAATCACTCACAATTTACATATGGGACATCCTAATAGTGTATATTTATTCCTGGTAAGCCATGACGTTATCAAACAGCAGAAGTGACCATTAAAATATGAGATCTACAGTTTACAGTGAGGAGCCAAGCTCTTTTATAGCCTGACAAATACAGATGAGGATGCTTGCAGCCAACCATTAAACTGAGCACAGGGACCCCAATGGAGGAGTTAGGGGAAGGACTAAAAGAGCTGAAGGGGTTTACAGAATCATAGGAAGAACAACAATATCAACCAACCAGACCCCTCAGAGCTCCCAGGGACTAAACCACCAACCAAAGAGTACACATGGAGGGACCCATGGCTCCAGCTGCATATGTAGCAGAGGATGGCCTTGTCTGGTATCAATGAGGGGGAAGGCCCTTGGTCCTGTTAAGGCTCGATGACCCAGCATGGGGGAATGTTAGGGTGGCGAGGAGGGAGTGGGTAGGTGGGTAGGGGAGCACCCTCATAGAAGCAGGGGGGAGAGGAGAAATTGGGAAGGGGGATAACATTTGAAATATAAATAAATAAAATAACCAATAGAAAAAGAAAGTATTTCTTACTGAACTGGGAGTAAAATTTAGTTTCTGGAATTAAAGAATAGGCAAAATTCTTACCACTGGGTTCTCTCTCTCTCTCTCTCTCTCTGTCTCTCTCTCTCATCATTTTAGGTCTTCACAAGTATAATGTGCAAGATATAAATGTTAATGAGAAGTTATGTAGTCTGTGCTCTTAGAACTTGTTTCAGGCTATAAAACCTGCACATTGATGAGAGAGGAGAAGCCCAGTGAAGGACCGAGAGCATCCTCTGGTCCATAGTGCTTCTCTGTGACCTAGCTGTCATTTGAACTCCCACAGAAGGCTGGGTTAAGGGCAGTCATTTATTCATGTACTTATGCCTTATGATTTCTTTTATTTTAAATTATGTTTACATATGCATCTAGAGGTCTGTCACATGTGTGCAGTGAGGATACTGGAAGAGGTCAATAGAAAGTATGGCATCCCCTGAAGCTGGAGTCACAGGCATTTTGAGCTGTTCTAGATGAGTATTGGGAACAAATTGGGAACAAAATTCAAGTCCTCTGAAAGAGTTGAAGATGCTCTTAACCACTGAGACATCTATCTGGCTTTAAGGACATAGTTTAGATTGTATGGAGTGCTTCCTCCCCATCCTTCTCAGAGTACCAGCATTTCAATTTGCTTTATGTATATTTGTTTAGTATGTACACAATGATACAATTTTAAAATGCTAAAAATCTTCTCAAACCAATGTATAATTTTCAAAAACTCAAGAGCATGAGTAATCATTAATATAGAAGGGGCAAGTGGAAAGACCAACTGCATTGAGGGGGACAGTGATACAATTGCATGAGTTCAAGAGCGAAATGACTTTGGACAGAGTCAAAGAATTTTAGAACAAGGTTTCTGGATCAGCTACAAATACCCCAG
The DNA here is from genome assembly GCA_021653895.1 of Mastomys natalensis. NCBI lineage: Eukaryota > Metazoa > Chordata > Mammalia > Rodentia > Muridae > Mastomys > Mastomys natalensis. The sequence continues at coordinate 210,668 of JAJTUV010001657.1, read as the reverse complement.
TTAATGTCCCACTAGGAAAACAATCTTTTTAGACCAAAGTCTACATGTTACCATGTGCCATCATAGAACTAGGTTTTGAGTCAATAGCACTTGATGAGTCCAGGTTAAATTTCCAGTGTAAGTATGTAATTCTTGGTTGACCTTGTTAACCAGTGACATGGAATGATGTGTTCTCTTGCTTTGCTTCATTCCCAAAATTTGGTTAACTGAACTTGACTCCTAGCAAATATACTACTGGAAACTGAAAACAGACTACTCAGGATAGTGGAAATTCTTTGGTATCAGAAGTCTTTTATTTTTGAATATATAGCTTCATCTGAGGGCATGGCAAACTGGTATTTATTAAGAAACAAGTAACTTCCTTGCTTGGTTTATTCCCTAGTAAGAATGATTTCTAGGTTTGTACAGGCGAGCTTTAAACAGATGGAACATGATGATATTTCATGATATTACAAGGCTGCTATTCTCAGTGGTTACTGCTTTTTATTATGTTTTTCTCCACTGTTGAAGTAGCATAGACAACTTCCTCTGTGTACTGCCCTCAGGGAAGGAGTGATACAAGGAGAGTTTCAAAATGGGCTTTTGAAATTCACAGCAGAGACAACAGTCTTCAAAGATAGACTAATGGAAATTCATAAGAAATGCCTGAGCTTTCCCAGGAAGAAAAAAGGTATGTCCATTCCATTAACCAGATCCAGGAGTATGTAAAGATTTTCCCTATAAATCTTGGACTAGGGGGGTGGTTACTTTCAGAATCACAGCTATCCTTTCCTTCTGAAGGCCTAAGGTTCCTGGGAAAGGGAGAGTGGTAGGGGCTAAAGGATTGTTTATCCTGTTAGGGACCCATAACCTGGCAGAATGAAGGCCGCAGTTCTCAGGAGACTGATAATGTTGGGTTACTAGTCATGCAGATGTTATCTGTTGACTTCTTTCCTAATGTAAAGATGTTATTTGTTCATGTCTTTCTTCCCACTCTGCATCATGCCTCCTGTGCTATGCATACTACCCCACTTCCAAAAAGGGGGAATTTTTTTCTATCTTTCATGTGATTCGTCTAAAGTGGTGTTAAAACAATGTTTTTCAGAATGAATGCCATGGTCTGTGAAATTAGACTTCTGGTCAGCCCGAACATTTGCCTACATAAACCCTTTTGTTTTTTCATGTAATTTATTTTGATCACATTTTTTCTCCTCCCACAGTTCCCCCAAGATTTTCACCATCTTCCTATCTACCTAACTCCAGGTTTTCTCTGTGTGTCTCAAATAAGCAAGGAAACAGCAGCACAGTGAAAATCAAAACAGACAAAAACACAAAAGGAAATCCATTCAGACAAAAGGATACCCTAACAAAATTAAAACTGCACATACAGACGCACCACACACAACACACACACACATCACACACACACCACACACACACACACACACACACACACCACAAATACATCGAGTCTGTTTTGTGTCGGAACTATACTGGGCATGGGCAATGACCCTGAAGGGTGATGCTACCTGGTTATCCTCCATTGGAGAAAACTGATTTTCCTTTGACAGCTGCTCTCAATTACAGGTAGCATTTTGTGGGGAGTAGGGTGGGGTGCCTCCTTCTTCCTCTTCATTCTGTGATTTTTGTCAGGTTTGAACTTGGGCATGCTGACATAGTCTCTATGGGTTCATATGTGCATTAGCCCTGTAGAATGTGGAAAAGGCTGTTTTCTTCAGATCTTACGATCTTTCCAACCCCTTCCATATAGATCCCCGAGTCTTGAGGAGAGGAATTTGAAGACATCCCATTTAGAAATGAGTGCTCCAAAGTCTCCCTCTCTCCCCATTGCCCATTTGTTGGTTTCTAAGTTAATGCCAACCTACAACAAGAAGCTTCTCTAATGAGAGTTGACTGAGGCTCTGACCTACATGTACAATACCATCCCATCCAGAGTGATTTTATTGCTAAGAGTTTCATGTTCAACTGGGAAGATCCTGGATTTACATCTCTTTCCAGGGAACCCAACTGTGAGGCTAGGTGCTCCTTGGATATCATATTGGGAGACACTGGCTCGATCCTATGCATTATGGGTCTGTTTCCTATTCTAGGCCTTCAAAAGAAAACTCAAAGAAAGCCCAAGAGAAACTGTCCTCAAATATGCAGGAGGCAGTAGAGGTGGCCATGTGCTTTTCCTACCTGCCTCTGTTGATTCCGTCATTTCTTTCTATCTGTTACTCTGTCAGACAGCAGGAAGATTACAGACCATTTTCATGGAGTGAGTGAATAAAGGCATTATATTTGTGAGGTACAATGATAGTACCAGTATCGCATGGCTGATTCCAGTTCACTCCATACTTCCGATAATTTTCATAAAGTATATAGGATAGAAAAGGTGTTGTTGGGTTTATCATTTTGTCCTAAGATTGTGAGAAGGAATCAGATTCTAGACTGAGTTCTTACTGTGGTGTGTTTCTAGAAATGAGCAGTTTGGATGAAGTAGAGTTTAAGTAAGAGTAAAAGGTGATAGGGATGGAGAGATGAATTAGTAGTTAAGATCATATGCTGCTCTTTCAGAGGCCATGTTTGCCAGAACCCATAGGTGACTCAGAACTATCTCTTCTCAGCAGGCACCAGGTATCAGAGGTGCGGAGATAACAAGATGGGAAAACACTCATACACATAAAAATATGTTAAAGAGTAAAAGCTGAATGGATAGAGAGAGGATAGATGGAATTTATTCCTCGGGATTGTGAAAGGTTGGGGGTTGAGCCTTGTGTTTTGTTCACCACCCCACAATTCCCTTCCAATTCCCACAGTTCTTTAGGGACCAAGACTCGCTCTAAGGCAAACATTGGACAAATCAACATAATATAGAAAAATGTCCAACCTCAGTAATAATATAGGAGGCAAGACAGTAACTAGCCTTTGAAGTAGAACTGGACCTCAGTTAGTAGCACCCAACATGTGGGTATCTTCTCTAAAGTAAGATTAGAAAAGGATTATGGTCTGAGATGATTATTGTAAAGTAGTTTAGCTTTGAACACTTGAAAACTTGCAAAAACCTTGGCAGTCCACTTTTAGATTTCTCTCTAGACGTGGGAGGAACTGGGCTATTGAGGAACCTGAGCACTACATCAGTTTAGTTTAGCTACAATTAGACAAACAAACAAACAAAAAACCTGACGGCAGTCACTTTCAGGAGCTTCATAAGAATAACACCAAAGTGGTACGTGTTACTATTTTGCTAATGACATGGTAATATTTTTTAAAATATGAGGAAGTTATGGTCTTACTCAGGATAAAAATTAATCTTCTCTCAGAAGTCTTTCAAACTGAGTGAATACTGATCAACTTCTGCTAACTGGGGGATGTTAAGTGCAGAGAACATGCTACTAAAAGAAGTGCATATGAATTCAAATGTTAAATTGCTACCATATACCTGGGTGATACATCACATTAGAAAGAAAATGGGAATGGAAAATATTGTGATTCATTTGCAATCCTTTATTTTATGAAAAGGTTTGAAATATGGCTTTAAATGCAAGCAAACAGTAGGTGCAGTGTTCTACACTGTATAACACATTCATTAAAAAAATTCTATAAAACTCACTAAAATGAATATGTATGCATGTCCAGGGCGTGGTAATTTAAGAAACAAACAGAAAATAAGGGTAAAACCAGATGTCAACAGTGGGGTGCACTTAAACCTCCAATGACGTCTCCAGGTAACAAGAGACGTTAAGTCTTAAGATGGAGCTGATGATAGAAGTGTGAGCTGAAATCACTGTTAGATACAGATATGGATGTCAACTTGCTGGTAGGGCACCTTGAGAAAACCAGCCGTGTCTCAGCCCTAATAATCTAGATTGGAGAACTGGGTAAGGGTTTATTACTAATAAAGATAACATTTTCATACTCTACTTCAGTATTTAATTTAAATTGTCCATAACTCAAAGGGAGGGATACTCTTCAGAAATAGAAATATCATAAGCTATGTGAAAATTCCAGGTACAAAATAATGTGTTTTAGGTCTTTCAATGAGTTTAGAAGAAGTTATTATTCTTTTATTTGGGTGCTAAGTTAGAAGTACAAAGAAATTAATGCAAACGTTTTGAAGACATTGCCTTAGAAAGTTGTGTTTTAATCCTGGGTATTGAAGCTTAGATGGATACCTCTTTTAAAGAGAAGGCCATGTACAACATTTTCACTCAATGGAAAAGATTCTGAGCTCTTACATCATTAAAATAAGCGCTTGATCAAGGTTCTTAACCATTTTGGCTTTGGCGGTTGTCTTAACATTTTAGGATGGAAAATAATTACTACAGGTGTTACCAACTGCACTCAAAGAATATTGAATTTTTTGTAATGAAATTCTGAGTGATCCTTCCAAGACAAATTGGCTACAGTGCACACCATATAGTAGGTGCTATGGATTGGTCATTTGATCCCTACAGACCACATGGTAAAATTTGATTGGTACTGAAATAGTATTAGAGGGATGGGGGTTTGAAGTGATGTGGGCTATGTAAACTCAAGCCTTCTGAAAACATTAATAAAGATGTTATAGGGATGGATGGCTATGAAATCATGAGCTCACACTATGTACTTCTATGCACTTGTGTATGTCTGTCACTCTTGTGTGTACCACCATATAATGACACCACGGAAGCACCTCACCAGATGCTGACTGTCAACTTCCTAGTCTCTGGCACTTTTTGTTGTACATTATACTGTCTCAAGGATTCTGTCATAGAAGTGTAAAAAAACTAAGGCTATGGCCATCAGCTATTTGAATACCACCACACACAATGAACAGAATAAAGATTTGTATTTGACCATAATTTCAATTAATGTGTGTGTGTCAGATACATATGCAATATGAAGATATATAAGACAAAATAGGAACATCTAAATAGAAAAGTAAATCAAATACAATACACTGATTATTGAGATGGAAATAGGAAAGGTAATTTAAAAATCAGAGTAGAGTTGGGCTCTCCACCTTAGGATTAGGAGCCTGGAGAAAGAATTTTTTTTGGAAGAGATGACAGCTGAACTGAACCGTAAAGAAGATGGGCATATTCATCAAGCAGGACTTCTTATGGGTGAAATAGACAGATAAAAATGGAAAGGACCCAGCCTTTAGTCCTTTTGAGGCAGCTGGATCTGACATCCTCTAAACATATACCTAGTGCAACAAAAAGATCCTGTGGGCACAGCTCCGAGGATGGTAGAACAAGTTATTTCAGGACTCACGTCTCTTTAATATTATTATTCTTGATGCCCGTGCAGCATGGGCACATATTACGGTCTCAGGGTCTAAGCAAAGAGAAATTCATAGATGATATTAGAGGACCTCCACCCTGAAGCCTTCCTGATAGTTACAATTTCAAAAATTAATATGTTTTTCCTCTGAGAGAATATTAGCCTTAGGAATTTAGTGTTAGATAGGAAGAAATTAAAATACTTAAAATAAAACTGTCTCTATACTATATTCAAGCATGTTGAGGCAAGTGCTAAGACAGAATGGCTAAAGAGACTTCAGCCAAATTTGGGTGCTGATGCTCGTCAAAGGTCCCCTCCGAGATTGCAAGAACACTCATTACAAATCATCCTGTAGTGTCTTCCCGAGAAGCTGCCTTTGAGGCCTCGTGTCTCTGAATGTAGTTCATGTCTTCAAGATCCTGATTTCGTATTATAATTTCAAATAACCAGTTGCTAGCAGCTTAAATGATGAACTATAGAGGGCACTCAGTCCTTATGCTCAGAGAGCACTAGAAAAACCAGGAAGAGTAAACTGTTGGGATTTTCTATTCAGCAGAAGGAATTTATATCTGTTTTCATCTCAAAATTCAAGAATAGATGTAGTTAATAACCTGGTGATCTTTGCTATCTGGAGGGCCAGGCCTCACCCCTGACCCCTGATACTATTATCTTCACTCCAGATTCTTGCCAGACTCCTGAGTATTGTTTTCAGTCAGTAGAACCCATTCTTAGGCAACAGATCCCATGTACTTTGCCAAAGAGCTCACTATTATGCATACCCCAAACCTTTCCACCTCCCTGGATCTTTATAAAGAGCTTTGTTTCTTTGTCAGTAGAACCCATTCTTATGGAAGAGGTCACACGTATTTTGAAAAAACATGGCTTTGCACAGAAGACATGTAATTTGCATGTAGTCATGCCTGAAGTTTTATTGTAATAATTGTCACAAGGAAACTTTCCCCCCAAAGTTGCATGTGTTTAATCTGTCTAAAATACACTGCCTGGAGTCAGAATCTAGAAGTTTGAACCAATGCCAGCTTACTATGTCATGTTGAACTGGATTTCCTTTTAGTCTCCTGTAGATTGTTACCCCACCAGCCATGGCTTTTGTAGGAAACCCACAATGAACTACAGGCACAGTGCAGTGCAGTGCAGTCACTTGGCTCAGGAATCTGCAGGAGCTAAGCATATATTTGGCCTCATTTCCAATGTGACAGTCACTAGCTGCTGATCCTTTCCCCTAGGTCTTTTGTAAGAGGCAATGATAAGAGGCAAAGGCACCTCTTGTAGATTCTAATCCTATAGCGTTAGATGGAATGGCTTTTGCATATTTGCATTTCACATCTTTAATAGTTTAGATAAAAGATTGGGATACCAGAGTAGAAAATGAGAGCGTAGGTGAAAGAGTCCCCCATCGAAACTGGCTGCACGTGGATTCAGAAATTGCAACATCCACAGTAAAATTTCGAGTTCTACGGCAGGAATTGAAAACCTTTGCATTTCTACACCAACTGGCCAGTCTTCTTCACAGAGAGGCACATGGCTCCGTCTGTTGGCGAGAAGCCAATGGCAGCCTCAGACAGTCCTAAATAAATAAACTGCAAAGCTGCTCATGTGATGAGTTGTAGGATCTGTTTGGTATTTTAAAACAAAATAGGTGGTGGTTTTTATGGATTGAGACTTTATATCTTCTATAAAGTCTTTTTTTTTTCTTTTTCAACTAATAAACATGACTTTGCTGGGCTAAATTCAAAAAATATATTTATGGATGAATTCCAAACTTTTTTGGTTTCTGGAAATCACACAGAAATAAGAGTGACTACAATAGTTTTATGAATATAATTACTTGTTCAGAAGCCGCATTAAGAAGTATAACAAGAAAACAAACTTTGAAAGCTGGACTTTTAAGTCACCCGACACAACTTATGGGTTTTCTTAAATAAATGCCAAGATAATTAAATTACTCCAAAAATTTAACTAAATGTTTATTATTTATTTTGGCTTAAAATAAAAAAAAAATCCCAGAAAGTTTATGCTCTCTCATACTCCCCAAATTAATATATTTGATTTACTAACATACAAACATAATAATGAATTGGGTTCAAATCTAAACTTCACAGACTGGGTTGGAAACTCTTTTTAGCTTCTCAAAATTTTGCAGTCAAGTTTGTGAAATGACTGTTCTGGCAATTTTTAAACTGTCTTTAAGTTTATGGGAGTTTGTGACTCAGGGAAGAATTCTCCACAAAATACTGCGAAAATCCTGAAACTATTCAGTATCAAACCCTGTGAAAAAAGTATCTTTTTTTTTTCCTTCTCCTCAGTCAGTGGGTGAGGCTAGGTTACTGAGGCCACGGAGCATTGCTTATGAAGTCTGAGGATGCTTATTTAATTTCATAGAACGTTCTCCACTGAGATTACTTACATAGAAACTATTTTACCTTCTTACAAAAGACAAAACCTTACGTTTTCCAGCATGAATTTTCTGTAGAAATGCACATGCTCTACAGATGCTCAGGAACAGCAGAGGGCACCAAAATCCCAAGCAAACAAACAAAGGCAAACTTTAGCATCCCACACAGGGCCAGGCAGCCCCTGGGCAGCATTCTGGATAAAGAGCCGCAGCTGGGTAAGAACTAACTACATATTTTCAAAATGCATTTGGGGAACACCCAAAGAAAATGGTTTATGCTTATTCTCATTGACTGTTTTCACATCAAGGCAGGGAATCCTCATCCTTTGGCATTGACTGGAAGATTTCATTCACTTGGAGAGTCGAGGAGACGGGGAGAACGCTGGGCTGGACCATATGCAGAATGGGTGCTTCAGGAGAAGGAAGACATTTTCTGACATAATGGGAAACACTAATGATTAATGGTAGGACATCAGATGCCTGGGTGTGGAGATGTTGAAAATTTGTGATGCTCTTCAAAGAGAGGTGGGTAGACCTCTATGTGTGTGCACAGGGTTCCGACAGAGGGAAGGAAAGTTTGGGCCAACTGGGAAAAGTTATTAAAGTCAATAGAATAGTCCTCAAATGAATGTGATAAACTGGAGAAGACTTCAAGGACGGCCCCTGAGCATCATGAATCTTAGGCTTATGAAGCCAGTGAAAGGCTGGAGATGATGACGAAGAACTTCCAATCCTAGCACATTAATTACACCTGTCATTATGTCAAACTGCAGCAAGTACTGTTCTCCTACCAGGAAATAAGTATGAGATTACATATGCTCTTAAAACACAGACCCATTATTTTCAAATGAAAGGTTGCAGAGACCATGATGAGCTCAGAGATCTGTTATTGAGAGAAACTAATGATCATAATTGTAAAAATAAGTATAAGAATGATGAAAGAATTCACTAATTACTCTTTCCTGTTGACACACATTGGACTCGGTGGAGTATGGTGTTACAACCTACATGTGGCCATTCATCTGCACATGGACAAAGACACCCACTGGCATGCTCCAAAAGTAGAAAAGGGCTTATATGCAAACCAGGACTTCTTCAAAGACATATAGACTTGTCTAGTTATTACAGGAAGCAAGGAAAAGTGCTGAGGCTGAATCCCCTGTTTGATTAGAGCCCCTCATTTATTAGCTTTGCAGCCTAGGCAACTTTTTTATCAGACACCCTATGTGGTCTCTGGAGCAGTAACATCAATAGGCAACTTGAAAAATGTTTTTCGGCACCATCCTCCTGTATCAGAAATGAATGGTGGGACCTAGAGTTGATGTTAACAATCTACTGCATTAATTGGGCATGAGCATTTGGGAAGCCCTGTTCCGAGTTCACTTTCCTCATCTATAAAATTAGAGCAATTAGAGTTGCTGAGGGTCACATGAGTTCACGCACATCGACAATGACCAGAACATGGTGCCTCAATGGTGCCTGGCATGCAATGTGTACATGATGGTATGATATTTCTATATATACAGCACCGTGTATGAAGGGCACTGCTAACCAGAATAAGGATGTCACTTAGTAATAGAACAAGATAAATGCTTATTTTTGCTGTGTGCAATAATTAAAATACCAGATCCCACTGGAGAGTAAAATGGAAAGATATCTGGAATTCTGAAGCCAGGACCTTCAGGAGTTCCTAGTGAGCAAAACCCAGTCAAGCTGCCTTCACAAAGCAAACATGTCATCCTCATTGCCTGAGACACTGCTCCACCTTCTAGGGGGCATTGCTTGATTAAAGGATGGCTGATAACGCACTTGATAGACAATGGATGTCTCTCTCTTTGGCCTCCAGACTGGAAGTAGCTGGGTCTCTGCAGGACTTTGAAAGCAAGAAATCAGAGAGGAGTGACTTCAGACACTGAGGTAAGGGGAAGAGAAGTGTTTGCCAGCAGTATGATCAACCTCTCTCCTGACAGCTTTGGAGAGTCAGTCCTGACTGACTGACCAAACACAGTGGATATACAGATGGCTGTGGAAGATGTTAGCTCCACTCATAGAGTACAGAACTCTTCCATACTTATCTTCTAAATGTGTAAATGAGACCGAGAAGAGGCGGTGATGCTGAGCCTACACGTCATATACAGATGTGAGGCTCAGAGGAGAGAAAGACTTGGTCATCGCTTAGCAAATGCCTAGTTGCTGTTGGCTTTTGAAACACACACACACTACATGTTTTGTCTGCATTTAGTCCTGTTCACCATATGTATGCAATGCTCTTGAGGGCCAGAAGATGGTGTGTGATGGTTTGAATATGCTTGGCCCAGGGCGTGGCACTATTAAGAGGTGTTACCTTGCTAGAGGAAGTATGTTGATGTGGGCATAGGCTTTACAACCCTCATCCTAGCCTAGACTGGAAGCCAGTTTTCTCCTGTTTGCCTTCAGAACAAGGTGTTCTCAGCTCCACCTATACCACGCCTGCTGGGACACTGCCATGCTCCTGCCTTGATGATAGTGGCTGAACCTCTGAACCTGTAAGCCAGCCCAATTAAATGTTGTCCTTTATAAGAGTTGCCTTGGTATTGGTATATGTTGACAGCAGTAAAACCCTAACTAAGAGACAGTGTCAGATCCAGTGAGACTGGAATTAGAAATAGTTGTTAACCAGCATGTGGGGAATCGAGCCCAGGTCCTCTGGAAGAGCAGCATATGCTCTTAAACAGTGAGCCATTTTCTCCAGTCTCTGCTGCCGTGTTAACTATTATAGTTAAGTAAAATGACGTCTCAATGGATCAAGTAAACTACATGTACAATAGCAAGGAATGGTAGGAGGATACAGCCCAAAAGGCTTGGCTACAATGAATGCTCTGGAGACTGCATCATGCTTTCTCTGTGTGCATGTGTGTGTGCGTGTGTGCGTGTGTGTGTGTGTGTGTGTGTGTGTGTGTGTGTGTGTGTTGCTACACAAGTGTGCGCATGCATTTCGAGGCCAGAGGATAATGTTGTCATTATCAGCTGCTAGAAACATTTTAAAAGTTAAACCTGGAGCTCTATGAGTAGGATAGGATGGTGGGCCAGTGAACCCCAGAGACCTACTTCTCTCTGTCTCCCCATTATGGGATTTTAAGAACACCCTGTCACTCCTTACAGTTTTCTTCACATGGGCTCTAGGGATCCAACTCTTGTCCCCTCCTTGCAAGGCGAGCACTTTAGAGACTACGCCAGCCCCCCAGCCTGCCACGACGCTTTCTTAAGAGCTGTCATATTAAATCAATTTGGGATTAGTGTTTCTTAGGAATTACACAAGATGTAATTCACACATAACTAAGAAGTTAAGAAGAAATCTTCACAACAGGAAGATGAATGCCAATAATCAGCAAAGTACTTTAGGGAAAGCTGTTTCTAGTTGGGGATGTCGGTAAAATTATTAACCACATTAATGAAGTTACAAATGATTTCTTCCCTTGGACATTTATTCACAATAATGCTGTTGAATCATGAAAGCATTTACTGAGGACTTACCATGTGTCGGGCCCTATTCAGTGGGTGGGGAAGCTGAAGATGAGGTACCCTTCTCATCTGGGAGATGAGATTCCAACAGGACATGGCTCACTTACCAACCTCCACAGTAATGATATCAAGCTATCAGGTTGGCAGAGTGATGCGTGAGAACATCCGTATTGTCTTAGGTTTTCTTACGTAGAGCCATGGTAGAGAAAGATAGCTGACTTTCCCCCACTGGAGCCCTGGGTTCATCCCACTTTTGCTGCCTGTGTGGTGATTTTAAGAGGCTATGCATTATTAAGAAACACAAAGTGTAGCAGAAAGGCCATTCCCCCTATCAAATTTGTTTTACAGTACTTGATTCAAAGAGAGAAGGGGGAGAACGTTCTATTTAGCTTTTGCTTCCAGCCTTTTAAACATGTTGAGATCACTCTTGGAATGAAGCACACGCGTGTTTAGTAGTAATCATAATGATAACGTAATAGGTGTTTTTCACTTGTTAGCTTAGATTTCCAAGCATCCAGATGTTTGGCCTCTGCTGAGAGTGTCCAGATGAGTGATTGCATTTGTGCAGTTTTCTTACAGCTATGGGACCCTCTGGAGCCTCAATCCTTTCGTTTGCAGCAGTATAATTAGAAATCAAAATTAGTCTCCTATCACAGATGGCCCTGGGGAGCAAACTAAGGCTTGCAGGCCCTTTCCAGCCCTAGCTAGTTCCTGGCTGCTTTTATACCTCCAGGCAGACATGAGTAACTGTGACCAAGCCCCATGACCTGCACTGCCGAAAATGTGGTCATTTGCCCCTGAGTCCAAAAATCTAGTTGCTAGTCTCCTCCCCTTACTGAACAGATTCCCGAGGTTATCTTTCGGGAGTTGCATATAGGAATTAGTGATAAACAGTTTCCTAGAGTGGACCGAGGACTGTGGCTGTGGCTCAGAGGACAGTTTCATGCTTTGGAGATCACTGTTACCCATCTATTTTCCCTTGTACATCTTGTATCTTGTAAGTAATTTCAAGTGAATTCATAAATTGCCTAATTAATTGTTCTTTGGATTTTTCAGGTCTATATGAATGTTCCAGACACTTTTAAATGATACAGACATGCATAACTAGAAGAAATGGTAATATTCAAATTTCTTCCAATGTAAAGCCTGAAGTCCTGTTACATTTTATTATGAAACAAGTATTACTAATGTGCTTAATAAATGTTTAATGCTTTTTATATTTATTCGAGTGTGTGTGTGTGTGTGTGTGTGTGTGTGTGTGTGTGTGCGTGCGCGTTGTCTGTCTGTCTGTCTGCTATAGCATGTATATGGAAGCCAGGGAACATATTTTAGGAGCCAGTTCTCTCCTTCCACCATGTAAGTGTCCAGGATTGAAATCCAGTCATCAGGCATGGTGGCAGGCACTGCCAATCACTGATTCACCTTCCAAGACCTAAATGCACTTGCTTGATGAACACTTTTACATGATCATTTAGATTGACTTAGCTAAAGAAGAAGTAACATATTTTACAAATTATTATTTTACTGTATCATTAAAATTGTTGTTTTAATAAATTTACCTTTAAAAACATACCATTAATGTTTTTTTTTTTTTTTATTTTCTGTGTATATGTTTGTGAGATATGCATGCAAAAGGAGACCTAAGGCTGACCTTGGGGACATTTTTCTCTGTAGTTCTAAACTTTTTATATTGAGGCAGCCTCTCTCACTTAAACCCAGAGTCCATCAGAAGAAATGATTAATTTAGCTCATGCTATCCCAGCAAACTTGAACCACTTTTGACCATAAACAAAGACATGGTCTTCCTTTGCTAGATGAGAAAAATTTCTGCCTACCTTAATACTTAGCTATGACAAAGAGTTAACAAGGATTCTTACTGTTTTACAGAATTGAAAATCAGGGGTCAAAGGGCCATGTTTGCCCTACTGTCTACAGATCCACAATGTGGACACAATTCTTCACTGCTTCCTGGAGCAATATGATATTAGCCATTTATAGAAAGATGGAGATGCATCTTGCATTGAACAAACATGAAGAGTGATAGATAGCAGAGCTTTGCCCAGCTCTCTTCGAATGCTAATGTCCTGTCTCCCCTCTCCAAGTGCCAGCAGACTCTGTGTCCTATAGGACACAAGGATCTAAAGGACTGCTGGGAATTGGGTGACACAAGCACATCCTTTCTTTAGTATTTATTTATTGGGTTAGTTGGGCTACTATCCAGTCTTTAAAATGTTAGTTGTGTACATCAGGACTTAAAGATAAAAAGAGTTTGTGACAAGATGGTTGGTCTCATGCCTTCAGAGACTTCTGTCTATGTTCACTTGGACTCTATGCTTTGGCCTAACCTGAGGTGACACAGTGTGGTGAGAGATAGGATGTCTATACCATGGGAAGGAAAAACCACCACCACCACCACACAGCAGCAACAACAACAACAAAACAATAAAAAAAAAAGAGGGGGAGGGCTAAGGCCTCTGGATGTTAATCAATGCCAAGCTCCCACTGCCTCTGTTCTCCCCACTGTGTTCTATGCTCTGGCCAGGTCGTTAGCACATAGTTTTTTTGAGAAGTATTTTAGATCTAAAATGTAAGTTTAAATTTTCTAATCTTGTAATTTTAAGTCTCATTAGCTTTTACTTTTTTGCCTTGATACTTATTAGTTCACTAGAAAACTGATTAAGCTTGTTGTATGTGACGAATTCAGTTACAAGGGAAAACATAGTTTTAGAAAAACCTCAACAGATGCATTAGGAAAGACCCCTCCAGTATTGTTTGCCTTTTAAGACTTATCTTTCTGCTCCTTGGGGCTCTTCCATCTGCCATCAGCAAAGTCTCAAGTACTTCCTTCCATCATACTTGTCACAGAGTGTGAATGTTTACACTAAGTACAATGAATTTCTATTGCATCCAGCAACCTGTCTAAACTTTACCTGCCTAAACCTGCCAAAAAGCGTAGTGCTTTTCACCTTACATCCAAAAAACTTAGGCACCTACTTCCCTTTTGATCAGATACATTTCATGACCTAAGAAGCAGTAACACCTTTTGAAGACACTAGCATATGCCTCTTTGTTCTTTTAAATTTTGTTTGTTTGTTTGTTTTGTTTGTTTTACAGAGGCTTGATTAGTTAAGAGCTGCATTTTTCTTTCTGATGAAATTCTCAAGATAACTGCCAAAATATGATCTTTTGTAGAGATTGCAAACTTTAGTGTCTTTACATTAAAAAACATGAATGAAAGGACTACAAAAAAAATATATCCATCTTCAAGATTAAGGTAGCACGTAAAATGTGCATCAATATTGTAAGCAATCCAATGAATTTAAAAAAAAATACTCAGGTATATGCCAATGCAAAAGCAATAAAAAACTGAAAAATGTCTTGTTTTATAGATGAGGATACAATATCCAAGAAAGGACCACAGCCTATCAAGATCAATTAGCATCATATGTTGTGGTAATTATTTAAAACGGCCTCTGGTTCATCTGACTATCTAAGCTACAGTGGCTCTGCCTAGCCCAGCTGCCATGTTTCTCGGCCAGAGGGCACATGCGTGCTGCAGCTAGGCCGCCAGAAACACCAGCCCTGCCACCCTCTAGATGCCAGCATGAGAGATGGCTCTGCCAATCTTCCACGCTGTCTCCGCAAGGCAGGGCATTGCCCAGACTATTCTGCCACCCATGCGGACCCAGTAAGAGAATGAGACTCTAATTCTAATAGATTAATCAAAGCTAATATATTTGGCAATGATCAGTAACAAGATACCCATGCAATCAGAATTGTAACCCAATACCCAACCTAGGTATACCAACTACCTTTGACTGCTTCAGACACGTGAACATCTGTCTCTATTGCTCCTACATCTCTGCCTTCTCTAGCTCCTCCTCTTCCTTTTATCTCTTCCTCTCCTAACTCCTCCCACCTTAGCTCCTCCTACAATATGCAACAGTTTATTGTTACCCCACCCTATTTTAATGCTTGCCACGAAAAGATGTAGCTATCAGATTAGCTCTATGTTCACTGGATTTGAAAACTCAAGACCCTTATGGAGGTGGGCATGTCTCCTACATCCAAGGTCAGAATGTAATATAGAATTAGACAAATTACAAAGGAAATTATTTTGGTCATTCATTCCCACCAATTACATTTTGAATGCTTTCTAACGACGAGATAAATATAATGGGTGGGTCACAGTTCCCATTACAATAACATGTTTGAAGATGCAAACACTGCTTGGTAGGCAAACTTACTTTAATCATGCTTTATATCAAAGCCTTGGCATAGATGCAGAAAATTTGCATCTCACTAGTGAGAATCCAACAGTACTTTTCACACATAAATATGTATTCGCGGCATTCTCCAGACAGTTCAAAATGAAACATATATTACACTTTAATCTAAAAGAAATTACATTTTCTCAAACACAGCCATTGGCTGTCACCTTCCTAAAAACACCCTTCAGCCAAAACTCAATATCGCGCCATTTGATTTAGTGCAGCCTACCGAGGTTTGTTGAAAGCAAGGAAGTGTGAAATTTTAAACCCCTTAAAGCAAATATAGAACACTTTATAGGTGCTGAAAATTATTACTCATAAATCCTATATTTTATTTCAATTTCTCACAGAACTATCCTGTCCTAAGTGGTCAAGTATGTAGATTGAGGTAAATGTCCAGTGCTCTAAAATAATTTATTAAATCAAAGTTTCTCATCAATGGTAGATGAGTCTCATCACCTCTCAATGTGTCTCATTAAATGAGGATTAATCTCAAGGCCTCACTCTGCTAAAAACCGACTATAAATATGCAGTAGGTCAGAGAATGAGGCTAACATCACCATGAAAGCACTAATGTCCTATGAAGCTTAGCAAGTTTGCCTCTGTAATGAGTCCAGTAAAGAATTCTGTTTCCATGGAGACTGGATAACTACTCTACACTAGAACCCTATTCAAAAGTTGTTCGTTTATGTTTCTCTGCATCCAAACAGCATTCATTGTGTTTCCCCCTTCTCTTTATTCTTTTCAATGAAAAACTTAGTTGCAAAAAACCATGATCAAATGTCTCCTAACTGGAGTATGGCAGTACATTCTAAACTGGAAAGGTTGGTGGAAAAGTTGGTGCCAATGGGTTGGTGGAATGTAAAGGTGAAACTCAATGAAGTTATAAAATATATAAAGAAAGGATTCTTGTGAAATTAAGAGTATATGTTGGAGATGCTGTGGGTCTGGAAACTGTTACATATCAGAGACAGGATGCACCAGGAGGGCAACAGTATTGCTTAGGGCTAGGCAGAGTCAGACAGCAACTCTTTAATCTGTATATTATTGCAAAGTGAAAGGATTTTGGTCTGTCCTTCCTTCTTTCCTTTATTCTTTCCTTCTTCCCTCCCTCTCTCTCTTCCTTCATCCCTCTTTCTCTTTTTCCCTTCCTTTCTTTCTTTTATTCTGTCTTCTTTCTTTCATCTCTCTCTGTTTCCTTTCTTCCTTCCTTGTTTCAAATCATGATTGTTTTACTTTCTCTTACAAATTTAAAAAGCTTATTTATTTATTTATTTATTTAAATTACATATGTATGTATGTATGTATGTATGTATGTATGTATGTATGTGCTCATGAGTAGAGATGCCCTTGGAGATCAGAAGAGGGAGCAGGATACCTGGAACTGGAGTTACAGACGGTTGTGACTGCCATCTGCATATTGGGAACTTGAACCCAGGTCTTTCATATGAGCTTCAAGTGCTTATAACCAATAAGATATCACCCATATTCTTATCTTAAGAGATTATTAATGCACAGTAATCATTAAGTGGATCCTTTGAGTTTAACTTCCTAGGCATTTTCAGAGTCATCTACTTGATCACTGAAGATTTTTCATATAAGACTGTTACAGGTTGGATTTTAACTTCCACTGATAATTCGTGTTGCAGTCCTAACGCAGTACCTCAGAATGCAGCTGTGGTTTGACAGTTCTTAAAGTGGTGATTAAGTTGGTGAAACCCTAGCACTATATAGCTCCTGTTTTCATAAGAAGGAGAGATTGGTCAATAGACGTAAGGAGAGGCCAGGCAAACACAGGGAAGAGACGACTATCTACCAGCCAAGGAAAAAGGCCCTGCAAGAATACAACCCTACCTTGAGCTTGAACATTGATTCTCCAGAAGTGAGAAAACTTGCTTCTGTAGTTTATGGCCCTGGCTGTGGTAATTTGAATGTCAGTGCTGGGAGATGATCTTTGTCATGTCTTACCTCCATATCGTCTTCTGTTTTCTCTTTTGTTAGGAAACACACAAGGGGTAAAAATGTAGATATAAAATTGGCACACCACTATTACGTTTGATTGTATATTTCAAGAATGCTTACACCTGCAAGGTCCAAAAATGCGTGCTTAATAATGAAAATATAGAATAAGCAGAAGGAGAGAAAAATAAGAGAAAATACAGAGACAGCTAAACTTAATGTAACTATATTATTACTATATAGATACTTTCACTGAACAAAGTTAAGGTAGATAAAAATAACACAACTGAAGTTTTCCATGGTTGTGTGCATATTAATATGTCAATTGTCCATATTTATTCATACAAGATTTGTAGATAATTATTCAGTGGCATCAGTTTATTATTTTACTTCTTTTAGAAAATGTGGAACTTATTTAATGTTCATGGGTTCTTTGTCTGCATCTATGTCTACACACCACTTCTATATCTGATACTACATTAACATACCTAGAGTTCTGTTTTCTAAGCTGTTCAATGTGCTAAACAAAATATTCTGTAAACACAAAGAAATTCTGAAAATCTAGATACACATGTGTATGTCACCCATGTAAATGGCATGTCTCCATTTCCTTGGCAACCCAAGGAAAGGGAAAAATCAGGATTTCCACAGTTGGCTGATAAATGCCTGCACACCCCATTACACATCCAATTCCAAGAGTATGCTTCTCATTTATTAAACACGGATTCTTTTCGGGTCATTTTCCCTCAGCTTCTCCCTTCTGTTTTTGCATCACACTCACGCAATACTGTTTACCTGAGCCCCGCTTTTACATCCCATATAATCCCACTCTTCTGGAAAAAATGTCTAAAGCTTATTTTTCTTTAAAATGATTTATACCCCCTAGAATATAAAGCATTAGTATGGATGAATGATTTGTATAATCAATGATTAGCTATTTGATATTACAGTGATATAGTAATGGGTGAGAAGTATTGAATAGTTACTTTCTATTAGGCTGTGCACTGCAATAATTATATTCACTGTGGAATTTGATCTAACAGTACTAGGTAGTCATTCCTATTATTGAGAACATCCTTTTGCCTTTTTATTTTTGAAAAGAGAAGATGAATTTTGAGAGGGTAAGAAATGGATTCTAATCAAGAGTCATGGAGTCCTGGACTCTGTATTTTTAATCACCATGACTGAAGCAACTGGGAGCAAGCGAACCATGAAGTATGCAAGGGTGTTGTGGCAGAGACTTCTCAAAAATGAATGATATATTATGGGAATTATAAAAGCATAAAATGTGAATTAATGTTCATATTTTTATATACTCATTTTCATGTGTCACCCAAAGAATAAAAGTATACACAACTGCTGGAGGACATATATGGATGGATACAGGGAACATAGAGCATAGTGAAAATCTTCAAAGACTATGTACATAAAGACAATGGAACAAATCTTAAGAGGCCTTAGTGGCTCCCAGAGCAGAGATTCGGAGCCGTATCAACACCACACACATTGCAGTTGATAAAATCCTGACCTATAGATCTTCAACACGAGTGTGAACATCTTCTTTACTTGCTGGGATTGCTAAGAAGCAAGGTAGCCTATATCCTTGTGCCCATTTGGTAGCTCTCTTCATGCCAAAAATCTTCAGTTTCCTGTTTCTCAATATAATATTCAATATTAAATGTGTTTTAAAATAAGACAGTTACAATAATATCACATCTGCAGATCTCGAGTGGCTCTGTCATTTTAGAATTAACACTCTTCTGGAAGAAAACTGGTTTGGCATATCCACCCCACTACATGGTAGACTACTTTAATGGCCAGACAAAAAGGAGCTGCATATAGGAAGCTGAGTTCAGAATGGACAGAGAGTCTGACTGGACGCAACTCATGCCTGTCTTATTTGAGTGTGATTTGAATTGCTGTGCATTTGTGATCATAAGAATTGTTTACAGTATATCATTACGTTAGGTCACAGTTCATCCTTCAGGAGAAAACTTAAATAAGTGTGGCTGTAACTTCAAGTGTCACCTAACAACTGTAGAAATAAAAGTGATATTATATAGAAACACAAGAGACTTCAGAAGACAGAGGATATTTGACAGTAAGTCAACCATGGCCCAGGCAGGTAACCTGTTTAAGTCACATTATAAGCCACAGGAGAAGAAAATGAACGTTCAGCCATCCATCCTTGTCACTAAGGTGCTTCTTAAGTTAACCAAGTAAAGCTGCTTCTGGCTGGGGCTAGTCAGCTGGGACATCAATTCATGACTGGTCCATTCTGCCCATATATTTCTCTGTGCGTTAAACTCACATACACCAGGAGAACCATATGTTCAAGTTCACTAGAAAAGTCCATTTTCCACGTGATTTGATGATTAGCAAAACATCAACATTCTCAAATTTATCCTAATGTGAAGGATATATTTACATTCAAATGCCTCCCACATTCTTCAAACTCCTTTGTTTTTGCAAAGTATTTTAACTATTTTATTTTTAGAAGATTGACACTAGGTTTTAAGTACATGCTAGAACTTTAATTTGGTTTCTGGTTTTATATGTATAAAAGCTAATAGAAGCAGATATGTAGGAACCCCATTTTTGTTTTTTGTTTGTTATAGAGTGAACTGTCCATAGACACATGTGTTATGAGTGAAACTTTAGAGGCTGGAGAGATGGCTCAGAAGGTAAAGGTGCTTGCCCCAGAAACTGACAAGCTGATGTGAATTCCTGGGCTATAGGTAGAAGGAGAACTGACTCCTTTAGTTTGTTCTTTGAACTGCACATAGCTCCACAGCATGCATGCTTCCATGTCAGGTTGTGTACATGCATGCTCATGTATGTCTGTGAGTATGGACATCAGTGGTCAGCATCACGTGTCTTCTCAGTCATTCTATAGAGTGATCTCCCCAGCTCCAACTATGAGATTGTTTAAGCTATTTAACTAGAGAAACATAAAGAGAAGGACTAAAAACTAGTCTATAATATTCTTCTTTTAATTCTTAATCTGGAAAACGAAAATCAATGCCTAAAGAGATTTAAATTTTATAAAAGAATTCATTGAAAGTAAACATCATGTTTTCTTTCCCTAATGTCCTTGTATGTTTGTGCCCTTTTTTGTATGTGTGTGCAAGATTTTTGCCTGTGTATACATGTGTGTGTGAGCATGCACTTGTATACATTTGTATGCACATGCATGAGGTAGGTGGTGGTTAATAACAAAAATTCAAGCCATTTGTCTCTCTATCTTGTTCTTTGAGGCAACATTTGACTGTCAATCAAAGCCAGAGTTTGGCAATATGGCTTGTCTAGGTTGCCAGATTGCTCTAGAAAATTCTGGTCTCTGCCTTCAAATATGGTGGCTGTCACACGTGTGATCTTCCACTACATCTACTGGATTATCTGACTTGCTCATATACATGATGCTTAATAGACGCAGGAGTGACAGACATCTGCCTGCCTCTGCCTTCCAAGTGCTAGGATTAAAGACATGCAATACTACACCAGGTATATATTTTATTACTAAGTAAACTAAAGAGAACTTTGAAGAAAAGACTGCCTAGCACATTTCTCTCAGAGGTTGTGACAGATCTAAAAACTGAGGAGTGGGGAGAGATGCTAAAAGAAAGTACTGAGAGGAACGGACAAGAAGACAGTGAATTATTTGTAATGAATACAATTATCAATTGTGAACTTCAATATAGAATTCATAACAGGGTATCCTGTTTTGATATATACAAATTGTGTCTGTTTACCTCAGCCACTCACTTGCTGAAGATTTGCTTTTCTTTCCTATTGTTTCTCTTAGATGCATGGAGAAAAAGATGCGTTCAAGAAAACAAAATATTTATGGAGAATATGAGGCAATACCAACCAAAGCTCAGATTCACAAGTGAGGATCTTTGAGAGTTGGAAGTCAAAGTTATACTTGTGTATTTCAGGAAAAAATGATCAGATGGCTTTGTGGCAGATTCCTAAACGTGAAACATAAAAGTGCTAGAAGTCTTCTGGTGCACAGATAGTCATCTAAAGTCTACTGTGGGCTATATACACAGATAGTCATCTAAAGTCTACTGTGGGCTATATACACAGATAGTCATCTAAAGTCTACTGTGGGCTATATACACAGATAGTCATCTAAAGTCTACTGTGGGCTATATACACAGATAGTCATCTAAAGTCTACTGTGGGCTATATACACAGATAGTCATCTAAAGTCTACTGTGGGCTATATACACAGATAGTCATCTAAAGTCTACTGTGTGATTATAACAGCAGGAAACACTGAGGCTCTGACAGATGCCCTGTCTTCATGGACTTCACTGTTTGCCAGTAAGTGATTGATAGTCATTAAATCTGTCAAAAGTGAAGAATACAGTGTAAGGTGATCTGGTAAAGCATGCCCTAGAAATGGCATTGCTTATTTATGAAATGAGATGGGGAAGAAGGAGAAAGAATGTAGGAGGCAGGGGTTGGGAAGAGTGTGAGGAAACATTCTAGGTGGGCCCACTACTATTTCTTTACAAGGAGGAATGGGAGCATGAAGCTTCCCAAGCCTTCATTGCGGGACTGTGGACAGTTATAGGATGCTGGGAGAGGGTGTCCTTTGTCCCAGTGTTGGAATCACTGCTATAGTACTTATAACTCACACTGACACTCCTGCAAGCAATAATAACTAAACCCAGCGAGTCAAAGAGGAAAGACAGGTTATCAAAATGATAGGGGCCTTCTTAAGAAGACAGCAAGAGGTTTTAGCAGGAGGGAGAGTTGATGCAAAGACAATGACCAGAAACTCCTTGGGCACATGCATGGCATTTTCAAAGAACAAAAACCTTTAAAGCTCTCTCTATACATGACCCAGGTTCACATTCTTTATAATATGCTAATCCATAGCTTTTCTGTTATAATTTATTGCTATGGGGTTTTTTTTCTGGTAACCCTGTTCCAAATTTCATTTCATTTATTGATGTTTAGCATTGTGGGTCAACTTGGCTACATAGAAGTGCCCAGTTACTTACCAAACACTTCTCTAGGTATTCCTCTGAGAGTAAATATAGTTAATGTGTATAGTCAACTAAACTATAGAAAGAGATCATTCTCAAGGGCATAAGCCTGCCTCATTCAAAGGTCTTAATAGCAAAGCAGATTCCCAGGCTTAAGAGGAGAGAGGTTCTTTTTAAGACCACAGCATCAACTCCTGCCTGAATTGAAGCAGGCTACTCTCATTAAGTGATGTTTTGTTGGTATGTATGTGATATACACATAATCTGATTTTATCTATCTCTTTGGAAAATACCAACATCAATCACTAAGAAATTTACCTTTATGAGTACTTTCTAATAAAGCTTGTTTCTCCAAAAGGTGCTTGGATTTAGAGGCAGGCCCTCCTTGGGCAAGTAGCTTTGTGACTTTCATACCATGTTTGTGTGTGTGTGTGTGTTGTTTTGTTCTTTGCTTTTGGTTGTTGTTGTTGTTTTTTGTTGTTTCTTCCATTTCAACAAATCCACCCATGTGATTACAATATTATTATTACAATTCTTCTTTCTTCACTGATTATTATGCATAACTCCTACAATCTCGGTTTCTTAACTGAGTCAAGTGGATGCTCATTTATTTGCTGAGAGTGATATTGTGGGACATATATTTTCTCTTAGTTGGGTAGATCATCTGTCTTTCTTGTGACCTAGCAATGGAACCCCAAGCGACGGCTTCCTGTTAGGGTAATGAAGGACAAATGAAGACATGAAGTTCATCTAGGTTCTGCTTTGTGATGATTTAAGTGATTAACTTTTCCTCAAGTATTTGCATCTGAGGGACCTTCAACACTTACAACTTTTCTTTTTTAAGAGTGTTGGGGAATAACCTAAAATACCATTTGTAGAAGTCAGTCCTTGTGAGAGTGAGATGTAGGCTTACATTCTTTCTTGATGTGTCTCTGTCAGGCTGCTGGTCTTTCCCTCATCTTAACTATAGAATTCTAGAGTTAGCTGCCTCTTGCATTGCATTATATATTTCTGCATAGACTCTGTATTTAAATTGCTGTATCCCAAAATACACTGAGAACTTTGCTGGACAAAGGGAAGGTCTTATTCATTATTCATTTAGCCCAGTGTTTAGCCCATCTTATTCCACAGTGACTTTATAAATGAGTCCCAAATACACTTGCTTGTCAGTTCATGGGAAATGTATGATTATCTTACACAAACTCTGGCCAACGGGATTGCATCAAAGCAGCAAGTTGTACCTGTTCTGCTGCATGTGACCACACAGAACTTTCATTTACTCAGAATAGTCATTTGCATGGAAAACATTTCGTCTCCTCCAAAGGCAACAAGGCATACACAATTGGAAGCGCAATAGAGCACCCCATAGAATGATGCCAAGCCCATTCTCTAGGAAAGAGGTGATGTGCCAACCTTCCAGGTTCCACTGTTTTAGAGAGTATTAATGGAGCAACTGTTTAGGTGAATCCTGTTTGTTTTTTTATTGAAAAATTAACTTTTTCTTTTTGTAGCTCATGTACATCATAAATTAAGTCCCCAGATTCTCAATGACTCTAATTCCAAATCTGTGGCCATGCTTATCAGCCATCATGGAGCTCTATTTAATAGAGTCTGCACATACTATACTTTTGAAAACTGTAACCAATTCAACAATTCCTGCTTTTGCAAATGCTTAATTGTACAAACATTAAATCCTTTATATAGAAGGAACACCATAGGGTTGAGAAAAATATAGGCAGATTAATACAAGTGAGGAATTAAATTAACTCAAAAGAGAGAAAGAGCTTAAAAGAGAAGCAGGAAGCGATTAAGGGATCTGTTTGCTTTTCCACCATCCTTGTACCAAGGGAAGAGGAGCAACCCTGTCTTTCAGCAGCTTGGCAAGCCTTTGGACAGTGTGTGGTTCAATGCGGCACTGTTTGGCCATCAGTCTCTCCAAATAAAAAGTTCAGGGCCTGCCAGGAACATGAAGAACAATAGCAGTCTGGACGGCTTGTTACAGCTTGCGGTTAGAAAAATTACATGAAATTACACCAGTGTTCTTAGTTCCATGGCCAGCTTGTTTTATGTCTCCATCCCTGAGTTCGCATTTTTCTTTGCTACCTCTCTTCAGCCATCTGGCCTATATTAATGGAGAAATGGGGAGGAACCACAGCAATTATTTGGAAAATTAAGTGGAAAAAAAAAAAACATCCAAATTACCTTCTCCTGAATGGTCTGGAAAATTTAAAAGCCAGTATTTCCTATGATTGAGATGATTTCAAGTTTTCAGAACCTATAATTTCTTTTAGCAGTATAAAAGTTACATTTTAAGAGCACAGACATCATAAGTTTCTCTTCTAAATTGTAGGCTATTATTGAGATATACTTTAATTGCTCTTTATTCAAATGTGTTCTTTTTCAACTATCTAAAATCTAAGGACCCAACTAGTGTTGATAGAAAGCTGATGATATGTTAAATATACTGAACTACATATATGAACCCATTCTCATTACCGGTACCATTGCCTGCTGCCATGCTAAACATCCACATAGGTTATACCTGGTGAAATGCTTGGACAACACAGTCTGTGTGCCACTCAGTGATGCCCTACATAGCAACACCCAAGTAGAAGGCTCCTACTGCAAGCTGTTCTATAGCCAGTAATGTTTTCTTGCAACACCCTCAATGGCTACCATAAACCACGGGGACACACTTATTTTGCAAGAACAGATATCAGGTTAATCCAAGATAGCATTATATAATGCCTGTCGGCCCATTGCTAACAATATATTCACTTGTTACAGTGTATATGGATATGTGATTTTCCTCTATTGGTTGCTGGTATCTATCGTATGCAAAAACTACCACTTTAATTTTTGATACTCTCTCCGATCTCTGTTTTCATTGCAAGATCTACTAGAAGTAAAAATGAAATCATTTTTCAAGCTACACACTTGACAGTATCTGAGATTACTATTCTGGTATGTTGCATTTCCTCTTAAAATATACTTTGTTGGCCAACAAAACAGCTCAGCAAGTAATGGTATTTTTCCTGAAAGCATGAAACCCAAGTTCAGGCTCAGAATTCTTGTCCTAGTGGCAGAAGTGGATGCGATATATGGGCTTGACAACACACACTTCCACTTACTAAGGGTAATCTGGATACAGCTACTGTTCAGTGACAAGTGTGTCAGCATCGGAGACCAGAACTGAGCCTCTGAATAGCACCATACTTGGTGATCACACACAAACCTGGTGGCAGGCTTATTACATTGAATTATTTTAATTGTGGAAGGACACTATTTTGTCCTTATTGAAAAGATGCTTATCTGTTCCTCCTCATGGTATAAGCCCATCATTTATACCATCCAATACCAGGTACACGAGGTAGAGAGTAGCACCACCTACAGTGTGGTATCCCTCCCACATCAATCATTAGTTAAAAAAAAAAAAAAAACCAACAATGCCCTAAAGCTTCCCTGAAGGCCAATTTCATGGAGGTATTTTCTAATTAATTCCCTAGTCCAGATATGTGTAGGTTTGAGTTTAGTAGACAAAAACAACCAGCACACTGTGTAACGGAACAAGGAGAAGACAACCCCAGAGCTTTCTTCCGGCATCAACATATACACTTTGGCACTCATACATCCACCCACCTACCCACCACCCCACACAAGCACGTACACATACACATGCATACATTAAATGATTCAAGTCAAGTTTGCACTAGACTTGTTAGTGCAAACAGTCTAGTAATAATTATTTTGCTCAAGCATGTGCTTCAGTCTGATAAAAGCCTGCCTGTTTTTGATGCTTCTCTTTCATGAAGTGATTTGGGTCTCTACCCAGGACTCTTTGGTTTTGATGCGGCTGCTTGGGTACAGAACTAGTAAATGTTATAAATGGATGAGAAAACAAAGCAAAGGTTGTCCATACTCTTCAGTAAAGGAATGGGCAGTGAACATTTTAAGCTTTGTAGACAATGTAGTCTCTTCTGCATCCACTCAAGTCTATCATCACATGGTAAACATAGTCATGGATGAAACACAGATGAATGAAGAGGGCTCTAGATTTAGAGCATCAAGTTTGCAAGCCAGGGTTGATTGGAAGCTACAGTTTGGCATCATGTAAAGCTAAAAGCACTCACTTGCACACTGGTCTTGCACATTGACCACTTATCAGAAAATATGCCTTTATTGTCATTGAGATTCATAGCAATATCCCCAGTTGATCTTTTCATATAAGAAAGCATTCTATTTTTTTTTTTTTTATCTCTGACAGAAAATCACCAGATTGGGTTGATTTTGAGTCTTGTCACACTTCTAGATTTATTCATCACTGAATGAATGATTCTTCAGGCAATCTGCTCAAGCAGAGAAAGTATGGATCAATATAAAGTCTTGATTTCAAATGACATATCACTTTAGTGAGAAAATACACACTTTAGCTTACCTAAAAGAAATGCCTGGAAGGTCACAAACTTAGAAAATAGATGATAGATTGCCATAAAAACATTTGACAGTAAGCAAAATGGTAGTTTTTACTTCATTGCTATTGTGTTTCTGAGACTTGTCTTCCATTCCTGGAGTTCTGTACTCATTGTGACATATTCTATAAGGGTGCCTTGAAGCCAACGAATGCTCTGTGCCCTTTCACCTCTAATTAGGCAAAAATTTTAAAGAAACCTTTGAATTTTCTTTTAAGATAAAATAAATTGGTTGTCCTCTGTTCTATTTCATCTCTCAACTAAAGACTTGTGTTCTATTCTATAACAAAACAACATAAAACACTTCTCTTAAAAATAAACAAAATGTACATGTAGGGCTGATTTTAGTGACCAAACACGTCAACTGTTTGCAAATGATTCTGGAACTGAGTCCTTAGTGTAGACTTAGAAAAGACTAAATTAATAGTATGTATAGGACATAATATTTTGTTTGACATAATACAATAGTATTTTGAGGACAATTATATTATCTGGTCTTATGAATATTGATTTAGAACTCTTTACATTTTAGGACCTATTAGTCCCAGCACTAATATCATGTTAGCTTATTAAAAATTCCATTTTATAGCTCTAATGTGAAAAAGTGAATCAAGTTTAAGCTATATCCTATCTGGACAGCAATCTGACATATTTAGAATGACAAAATTCCAAGGTGCCCTTAGAAGAAAGGGTTTCTAGTACTGTAGGCGCCACTACAGTTTTATCTCACACTATCAAGGTGCCTTGGATACATTTCTCTGACAACCATGGGGTTTCTAACTTCCTCAGTTGCTATGAAAGAATGCAGAGATGAATAGATAGATCCAACAGAGACCAAGACACAAGACCACACACACACACACACACACACAGAGAGAGAGAGAGAGGAGGACAGAGACAGAGACGAGAGAGAGAGACGAGACAGAGAGAGAGAGACAGAGACAGAGACCAGACGAGAGAAACAGAAAGACAGAGAAACAGACAGACAGACAGAGATGTGGGTGGGGAATGATGGGAGGAAACCAGGCTGGATGTAAGGTAGAACATCAAGGAAGGGCAGCAGAATAGCATGCAGGGCACATCTATTGTATTGCTAGTTCCTCAACCTAGAACTGACCTTAATACTTACATATAAATAAAATTGTATAAAATCAAAAAGGAGGAGGGAGGGGCGATAGGGGTTTCTAGAGAGGAGAAATGGAGAAAGGGGATGATATCTGAAATGTAAATAAATAAAATATCCAATAAAAAAAAAAGAAGTTCTAAGTCTTTAAAAGTTTCATGAGCAATTTGCATTATGATGTCATGAAAAAAACATTCTCACAGGAAATGCACCCGGTTTGCTCTCCTGGCCCTGTACCAAAGCCAACTTTCTATCTGTGGAGGAAAGACCTTTTGTGTTTTTATTCTGCCTGTCTGCAATTATATTATTATTAGATTGTAAACAATAGCTGTTCTGTTGTAAAACTGGAGTAAAGGAGCCGACAGTCAGCACACAATTGTGTGATCACTGGTCAGCTTTGAATCCCAAGGCTAAAAAAAAAAAGAAAGAAGAGATAGTTTTAATAGCCTGTCTTCTGACTTGTATGCAAAGATAAGGAGAAGACTGAGTCTCTGAGAAGAAAGCCTGACTTTCTTTAACTTTACCAGGCCCTGCTGTCATTTCCCAAGGAGTCTTCTCACTAGAAGCATGTCGTAATTTTTCGACTTTGCTTTATTTTACATCTTTAGTAGAGGGAGCTACTGTTACTTTTGGCTTCTCAAACCGTCTTTGCTTTCCAGGAGGGATAATCAGAATAGGAATCGAATATTATACAATGCTGATGGTTGGAAAGTAGACATTTGATGAACAGAATTTTCTCTCATTGCTCTTAGACCTTTAGCATTTCAATCCCTCAGATGTCTACCTGTCATCTCTCACATCAGCCAGGAGATGTCACTGTAGTGGAATTCAAGGATTAACGGAGGAATTGGATATTCTCTAAGAACATATTGAACTTCCCATGAAACTATTACAACTACATGGAAAAGGATTTATACTACAAGCAAACTGGCTACTCAACTTTGCTTTTTAGTAAATAGAGATACCATTTGTGTTACATCCCAGATTAAAGAAAACTGATGATTATTCCTTCCTTCCTTTGGCTCCTTGACAAATCAACTTCCCTTGAATAGGCTGCGTGATAGGCTTCGTGGGTGACACAACTGCCTAAAGAAAGTCTTTGAGGGCCCTGGCAGGAGAGAGCTTTCTTATAGAAATGTGTAGACACTAATGTGTAAATGAGATGCACAGTGGGTATAATGCAGGTGGATACAGGAATAGAATGTGCTTAACACAGCTGGTTGCTAGGTGTTCATGATGGACTTGTGCTATTGCTGTATTTTATTCAAGACAATGCTTTAAACTCTAATTGATATTCAAGGCAAAGATCAAGTTCATGCTAGTCACTGTCCTCTACCAGTATGTATTATAATTTTTCTTAAGAGAGGTACTCAGATACTTGTGAGCAAATGACCACATATATAGAACCACATGATCGACCTAAGAACAAAACCCAGGAAGGTATGTATGGGGTTATAAAACTGGAAGGCATGAGGTCTCTCTTGCCCTAGCTGGAGGCTGGTACCACGTATCTCAGAATTCTGAGAACTTCGGAGTTATAGGTTGCCTGCTGCAGCACTCAGCCCAGGGTCATGGACAGCTACCATCTCAGTGCCAAGTTATAACACTCTGTGACTTTAACCAAAAGGAAAAGGAATTTGAGAAGGGGGAAAGTTGTGGCCTAGGGGAAGACAGGACAGGAATTTTTCACCATCAAGGGACTTTAAAACCCACTATATTGCTCCAATCCATCTCTCTGGTATAACAACAGTGTAGTCCTTAACCAAGTGACCCCCAGTTCTGTGTGATAATGACAGGAAATGCCCCTTAGCCCCCTATGTCTCTGTATGCAAAACGATGTGGTCCTGGGGAAGTCTGTGCTCCAGTTTCCGTAACTGTAAAGGGGCTCTAAAGGAGTTCTTGCCGAGCACCACAGAAGTAAAGACTTACCCACATCCTCCAGAGGAAGGTGAATGTCTTCTGTCCAGTTTAATCTGAATGCTACCAAAGCTCCCCTTCAGAAAGGTGAGTCAAACATCACAGTGATGGCAGGTCTTGGAAGCATCATGCTTTCTCTTTATGTATCACACAAAATAAGGCAACCTATTGCTTGACCACAAACTTTTCACTTTCAAGTGTTTCCTAGAATACATTATAAATGTAAATTGGCTACAACTATAGACAACAAGAAGGAAGAATCCACTGTGGTTACATGTCACCAGCACAGGACTGGCTTGGTGTACAGCAGTGAATAACTCTCCATCAAAACAAAAAGAAAATGAAACTGTCTAATTTTTTTCTAAGTTAATTGCTTCTTGCCAAGACCATGAGAAGAGTCTTCGGGGTATCTGACATCATTTAATCATGGGTCAAGGTCATCATGGCTTTAAAATGGTATCTGACAGTAAATCTGGAATGCATACTGTAATTCCATTTCTGCCATATGTTCCCTTTATGCTTGTACAAAATCAAGTGGGCTCATAATTTACATTAGAATTACACAATGATTAGTTTTAGGAACAGTGAAGATAGCATACGCTTGGTAATTGTTAATCAAATTTAAATATTGTGCTTTAAAAGAAGTATACTAGATGGGCATTTTTCGTGGAGCCCTTTGGTCTTCTGTTCTCTATTGACTCCATCAAATCTTTTTCTTTACAGGAAACTTCAGTACCAGTTCTATGTGTAGGAGCTAGAATAAAGTGATTCATTTACAAAGGTGTCTCTTGCTCTCACAAACAGAGAAGTCAACAACAACAACAACACAACAATGAGAGACTGCACAGGAGAAGGGAGTGATAGTGGTTTTAAATATCTAGTTACCTCCCAAGTAGCCACCCCTCTGTCAAGTAGACACAGTTGGTGACCCACTCATAGTTCTACAAAGGACTTGGGACTGTGGCACCTCTCATCTTGTGAGACTTAGGATCTACACAATTGGCTTCTCATCTCTGAGGATCTATCTGAATATGTCTTAACTTTGTTTTTTATTTATTTTATTTATATGAGGGCACTATAGCTGTCAGACACACCAGAAGAGGACAATGGATCCCAGATGGTTGTGAACCACCATGTGGTTGCGGGAATTGAACTCAGGACCTCTGGAAAAGCAGCCAGTGCTCTTAACCACTGAGCCATCTCTCCAGCCCTGTCCTTAACTTTGTAAACCTCATCCGAATAAAAACTTTCCAGTTACCCTGTTAGGATGTTCACTGTAAGCATATGATTTCTGAGCGGTAGATGGCACTCGAACCATAAAGTATGCACCAATGGGGGAAAAATGCAGCATTTACTGTTTAGATACATGGTTAGTTATGCATCACATGTTACTTGCCTTATCTCAGGAGTGAAATTGGTATTTGAGTTATCAAAATCATATTCTTCTTAGAGGAAAAATGATCCAAAATGACAACAGAAAATGTGACCCAGATACTGACAGAAATGAACTTTGTAGAAAGAATCAGAAGTTGATCTTAGATCCTGACTGCACTTTATAGCACTGAGTTTGGCTACCACATAATAACCTCCTACTAAGATTTTAACATTCTGTTCAAAATTTAAGCACCAGTCATCTTTAATCCATATGATAATCCTCAAATGGAGACTGAAGAAACATAAGCTGGAAATACAGTCATTTACTTTCCAATCCAGTGAGCTGTGACCTAATCAAGATGTTTAGAACAAATTGACCTGGATACATAGTTCTTGCCCTAGATACTTATCAAAGAATCCAGTCCAGAGAAGCCCGAGACATATAAAGACTTCCATGTTTAAGAGGACTTTAAAAACATAGAGCTTCAACATTAATGTGTTCTTCCAAACAGATGTCCTCTGAGAACCGCGCTCATACAGGTCATTAACATCTTGTGTTCATGATTTAATGTTTGAAAAGTGAGAGACCCACTTCTTTGCCTCTGCATCCTTTCATTTCTAAGAATTGAGTCATATGCCAGTGAGCACATATCATTCTTCTCAGACCAGTGAGTACATTCTAGAACGTCAGCTCTAAACAATCAAGGGCATTGGAGGTCCTAAGCCACTCCATTGTATAACATGTCACAAGGAAGTCTGCAGAACAGACTACCATTTAATGGTAAGGAAAGGAAAAGAAGAATCTTACTAAAAAGTCTCTTTAGTGTGGAAAAAAAAAAACAATTTTATGTTTAGAAATGACAATTTAGTAGTGATGTATTATAGCAAACCCAGAAAATGAGACAGGCTATAATATCTTGACCAGATTGGCCAATGTGAATTCAGAAGAGAGTCAAATTATAGTGATTTCTATGATAAATACAATGATAGACACCCATTAAAGACATCCAAGGCAGTCAGACCATCTCTAATATTGTGTCTTACCTCCCTAAATTTATTGTCTCACTAGTGATTCCTCAGTAATTTATTTAAATAAATTTCATCTTGGAAGAAAATGGAAAGAGCAAATTTTCTCATGATCTAAGCCTATTGACAAAGTATGTTTCAATAAAAGCAAACTCTGTCCTCCTTTTCCTCCTCCTCCTCCTCCTCCTCCTCCTCCTCCCCTCCTCCTCCTCCTCCTCCTCCTCTTCCTTCTCTTCCTCGTCTTCTTAAAAAAAAAAATACAACTAAACTACATTGGCATTGCTTTGTCTTGGTCATGCCATCTGTTTTGGGTCCATGTTGATTCTTAGTGTTGCTTACACCTCTAAAATCGTTTTCTGGTCCTGTTCTTCCCAGTCGGAATCCATGTTCTTTAAAACTTTGACCAACTCTGCCTTCATCACAAGCTTACCCGGGCAGCTTTACTTGAAAAAAAAAAAATCCTCAAATGTCCCCATATTACCTGTTCACAGGTCATTATGCACTGAGTGTAACAAGCACTCCCAGGAAGATAGATTTGTACTTACTCTTCTAGTTTTCCAGTACTGCTATAACAAATTATAACCAAGTTCTAGGTAAGAGAGGGTTAGTCTCATAAATTTCAGTAGGCATAAAGCCAGAGATTCAGCTATCTACAGACCTGCACCTCTTCATAAGGGTCTGGGAACGCAGACTTCCAGGCTTGGAATTGGAATTTGTTTTACTGCACAATTTCCTTCTCCTTTCTTACTCTCTCTCTTTTCTCTCTCTCTACGTCTCCTCCTCTCACCTGCCTCTCTCGCCTCATCTCCCTCCCTCCCTCTCCCCTCTCTCTCTCCTCTCTCTCTCTCTCCTCTCTCTTTCTCTCTCTTCCCTCCTCCTCTTTCTCTCTCCATATATCTTTTAAGGACCCAGGCTGTTAAGATTCAGGCTCTACTTGAATAATGCATGATGCGCTCACTTCCATTCCTTTTAATATAATTCATCTAGTAAGACATTTTTCAAATGCAGTCACACTCCCAAGTTTCCATGTGTAGAACATAGATATATATCTGATGTGTGTTGCATGTGTGTCTCCCCTCTCTCTCTCCTTCTCTTTGTGCCTATGTAAAGGATATCATTTAGCTCACCATTCTTTTTCTGTATCTACCTGTAGGTGTAAATTCCTCATACATATCTTACTAACTGATTAATTTCTCCATTAAATTGAATTGAATAAAATACTGCACACAGGATGCAGCATCTACATACCACCACACATCACACACTTTTACCAATTACATGTCCTTCCTAAATATAGGAAGGGAGGAGGAATCAACAGTCTTCTCCTGCAAATTCTCCATCATTGCTTTATTTGGATGAAACTCTTGTGTTAATGACTTGGGAGTTGGTGGAGACTTTTAGAGGTGAGTCTGAGTAGAGTCCTTCAACTCACAGAGGTGTCACCCATTTCCATCGTGGTCCAAAGAACTGTGGCAATCAATCATAGACAGAAACCTCTAGAATTATAAATCAAACCAAGCCTTTCTGTTCCACATGTTGCTGAGGTATCTCATTATGGTGATGGATCGCTAGCTTACACAAATGCCATCCACATTTAAAATTCACTGCATCACAGTCCTCATTGGAGCTCATCTGTGGAAACCAGAGGGCCCAAATGGGATGACTATATATCTAGACGCCTTTTTGCTAGAAAGATGGCATGCTTCACAAAAATTAGCTCACCAGTAGAAACTAGTTTTGCATTTTACTTTTTTTGTGTGTGTTTGTTTGTTTTTGCTTAGTGATTTATTTCATGATGACAGTCTCAACCAATTAGTCAGATGAATGGAGTCATTCCAATACTGAATACTGTTTTTTTTTAAAGCATTTTCTGTTTATTATGAAAATTAAGACGTGTCGTTGCTTTACAGATGCCACCCAGAGCAATGAACTGCTCTAGCCAAAGCTGATGGATGACTCCACGGATTGCGGAGCTAGAACAGACAACAGGCCACGATGTGTACCAGATGCTGGTGAACTGTGATGTGGCTTGTGATGTGAAATGTCTTGAACCTACTCTGCCCAAGAATAATCACTCACAGTCAGCTCTTTGATATGGTAATGCAGCCAGCTGCTAGTTCATCTCCATTTCCAATGTGGGAACCCAGGATGCTTTTCATCTTTCTTAATATTGGAGGGTTCCAGCATCCACGGATGTGCTTACTTCTTTCCTTTCATTGGCAATGGAAGCATGGTGATCGGCTTATACATGTGCAAACACCCAACGGATGGCAACAAGTTCCTCGCTTTGCTTCCATTCCTTGTATAAAAGGCATTAGAGATGAACTTTGCTAGCAGTTATAGGAAAAGGCACTCCAGTTGATGCTGGAGCCTGGCTTATACTGAGATGTCTACGTGGTGTGGTGTGTGTGTGTGTGTGTGTGTGAACATTTGTAGGTACGTACATGTGATGCCTACCACACTAAGATCCCTCTCTGCTCCTTTTACCCACATGAGTATCATTTCTCAAAATATGTAAGAAGATTATTCTGCTTCCTTCCTTCTTCTCAAAGTGTTCCTGTGGCCCCTTGGGATTAGAACAACCAAAGCAAACCATTAATATGTCTGGAACAATGAGGGAATGGAAGGTTATGAAGGGTAAGCAGTATTACCTTTCCACCTTGCAACCGATAGCTGTTTTTGTTTTATAATGTGATGATAATTTAACAGAATCTTGTGCTACTAAAGGCAGAGGTTTGGGTTAACAGACCAAGACTATGGCATGAAATTGACTCCTGGGACTAGATATGCCACCACTCAAATGAGTAGGGGAGAAAAAGGAAGAGGATATCTTTAAGACAACAGCAGTGACACACACACACAAGAAACACAAACAAAAATGTATATTCTTATATTGTCTCACAATCACAAATGCCAGCATAATACATTAGGCTGGAAAGGAAGCCCAGAATATCTCCATTATCATTAAGCATTTCCTTCTGATTATAAAGCCACAAATATTCCATCTTTTCTTTTATTGAAAATTGATTTTTTCCATATAACTATTCTGATTATTGTTTCTCATTCACCAACTTCTTCAGGATCCTTCCCTTCTTCCCTCCCATCCAAATCCATAATCTTTCCATTTCTCATAAAACAAAACAGTATCTAAGGAATAATAATACGATGTAGTAAGGTAAAACCAAACAAATTGAAGAGTGTAAAACAGACAGAAGAAAAAGAGCCAAAGAAAAGGAAGAAGAAACGCATAAAGATCCAAGGACAAACACAATTGCACACTCAGGAATCCCATAAAAACACAAAACAAGAAGCCATAATAATATGCAAAGAACCTATAAGGTTTAAGAAAATTTGTCCTGATACAACATTTTTAGACAAAGCTCCAAAGATACCAAAAATTGAGCTTTTTTTGTGTTGGCCATCTACTGCTGCATATGGGGTCTTATGCTGCCAGCCTTTATGAGTGGTTTGTATCCCTCCCCCCAAATGCTACAAACAGAGCAGGAAAGAAAGTACAGGTTTAAGATCACCTGCTGCTTTTGCAGAGGACTGAGTTCATTCGCCAGAACCCATGTTTAGTCGCATACAACTGGCGGAAACCCTAGCTATAGTAGACCCAAATCCTCTTCCTCTCCTGAGGGTACCTGCACTCATGATAATAATCTACACAGTCATATACACATAATTAATAAATAAATAAAAATATTTTTAAAATGCTACAAATATATCTTAAACACTTATTATTACAATCACAAGAATCAAGCAACAAAAGGTTTATTTTCCTCTGAGGTGAAACTTAAACTCCAGAGAAGCCATCAGAGTTGTTCCAGATTCCCACATGGTTGGTGACAGAGTCTGGCACACTCTACTCTTTGTCTTCTGTCAACTAAGTACAGCACTGTCCTTTCTCTACAGGAACTTTTGCCAAAGTAATGACAATGACTATTAAGAGACGAAAACTGCAATCAGCCAGCAATGGTACAGTAACACAGACTTTTCAGGGAACAGTCTCTATTACCAAGAGAAATACTTGAGGTCGTTATGGTAGAACTGACTGTCCATCGGCAAATGATAAACTGTATTTTCTCCTTATTTACTTTGTACACTGGAAAGAGTTCAGATTTCCAGTGAAAGCTTTAACAATACTCACCCCATTCCAATGGATACTTGCCTCCTATCTTACACATTCAGTCCTGTCTTCTGTCCATGCTAAGCCTTCCCATTATGCTTCTTGGAATTCAAATCAATTTACCATATTTCTGTTATTTTGCTGAACACTCTCTTCATGCTATACACTTTAAACAGGACCTGACCTGGCCTCTATACAGATCTTCCACTATTTTTCCTGTGTCCTATAAACCCCCTGATCTCCTTAAGACATCTCGTCCCACTGTCACGCCATTTACACAGACATTAAGCAACATGGACAACTCAGTTACCAAAATGCTGGCAGTTTCACGACTAATTTCTTATCTTCACTGATACCCTCATGGAATACCATCAGTTATTCTCAAGATGTGACAATCAGCTTATGTTTTCCCTTTTTTTTTTTTCTTTATCCAGCCTAAATCCCAAAGAGCTGCAACTTACTCCCATCGAAAACCCTTCAGTCTTCTTTGTTCTATCTTCTGCTGTGGGTTTTCCTGCCAAAATCCAAACTCATTGCTGTCCCTGCCTACCCTTCTTCTGCCCTCATGGCCTGCTGATTTAGATTGCCGAAGAACCTGCTGCAGATGTTTGTATTTGTGTTAGATTTATTCCTGCAAGAGTCTAGGGAAGTCTCAATATGTCTTTCATAAACGCACATTTTTCAATCATTTATTTTTATTCCATTTTTACATCCCAAATCACAGCCGCCTCCCTCCTCTCTTCTCAGTCCTACCCTTACAAATTCCTTCCTCCATTAACCCCTCTCCTTCATCTCAGAGAGGAGGAGCACCCACCCACTCCTGGATAAACCCACTGTCTTATGTAATCTCTCGCTTCGAAACTCTCAGTCATCTTTTCACTCCCAATTTCTGCTCTTTGAATAGAGAAAGCACCCATTTACATTTCATGGGAGAGAAATGCTGTAATTAAACCGACGAGTTCACTCTTACTCTTTCAAGAATGTTCCACCTTTGAGTCTTCCTGCTTATACTGTACCACCAATGGCTCCCTTTCAACTCTACAGCCTAACACACAAGAGCAGGCACTCACCAATCTCACCACTTAAGGGAAAAATACTTCCCTGAACTTCTTTAAACTTTCCCCGATTTTCATGCAATTGCCTGTTGCATCTTGGTTCCGTTTTCTGGTTTCTTGTGTACATTTATAACATTTAAAGGAAGTCTTATTACTTTCGTAAGTTATTTAGATGTTTTTAAATGCCCAATTCTTTTTCTTCAAGGGGCAATCATTTAAAAGTGTTTTTAAGAAAATGACAAGTGATTCAAACATAAAAAAAGTACTCACAAAGTTTGTCTCTATTCTTAATAGTGAACATTTTAGTTACACACACACACATACACACACTTTTTACACACACAGACACGCTTTTGTTCAAGATTTCCAATGTATTTATATCAGGAAAAATGTTTCAACTATGGAAATTCTTCTTTTGAGGAATTACTGCTTTTGTAATATTAGAGAAAATAAATTTCAAGATATTTATGTAGATCATATATTATTTTTTCAAAATTCTATTCTTCAATAAGATTTTCATATTCTATAGCCACATTTCATCCTTTGAACACTATTTTTTATGACTAGCAACTGTTTAAAATTTCTAATGATTTTAATATTTATCAAAAATATAGTATCTAGTAGACCAGTAAAATTCCTGTAGATATTCTCAAATATAAACTCTGTCTTCTTATTCACACTAGTTTCTAATTGCAGGAGAGGAAAGTGTAAAGATAGATGACACCTGCTACCTGTGTTAATGCCATACCTGGCTACGAAGCTAAAGGCAACAACAAGCTATTTAAAAGCATAGCAATAATTTCAAGAATCAAGATGTTGCTATCTTTGCTGAAATCACAGGAAGCTTTGACACCAAGGAACATAATTTTTCTGAATGTCTGAGTATGGCAGGGCAGAAGCAAATCCAATCACCAGATGAAAAGATTATGCTGGCTAACTGATTTGTCAAAAATAATCTTAATTCTTATTAGCAGACTGTGTCTTAAGGAATTGAAAATGCTCCTAAATACATTCAAAATTATTTTATCTCATGTAAAGGTCTTATCCATGTGACAAGAAGTTGTGTGTGTGTGTGCGTGATATGGAAGAAGAGTCCTTAGAACCAACAGTAGAAGTAAGCCCACCAATGGGAGCCATGCTGCTACAGAAGGACTCCTTGAGAGACAGAAAAAGAGAGTAACGCGGTCACTCCAGCATCATTCTTTTCATTTATAAGATATGTGTTCATTCAGTTAAGGCACATGATGAGACCTAGTGCATAGATGTGATTCACTGAGTCTATTGACAACCCTCAGGAAATAAGGGTTCTACCCACTAACAAAGAAAAAAAGACAAAACCCACTCAACTAATTGTTCTGTTAGCCTGAATTTTAGACTATACTCCTCTAGTATGAAATAGTCTGCTGTTTATGTAAAGGAGGTTTCTGTAGTCATATCCATAAATTCCAATGACATATCATTTTCTGTGTGCCTCTGGCTTGGGCTTCTTAAACAATAGCCATCTCAAGCCATTACATTGAAAAGTTGAATAAGGTATCTGCTGCTGTCTTTCTGTTCCGTGGATGGGGGCTATTCATCATTTTTATTAAAGACTCTTCTTGGGCTCACCTTTGAAAGATGGGAAAGATTCAGCTTATTGGCAACAGAAAAGCACTTAGAAAACAAAAAGGGTAGGTACAGGATATAAGTTACTGAGGACACAGTGTCCTGAAGAAGGAGGATGCATGACTGACTGCAATGAGGTCCTGGGTGAGAAAGTGGAGCGAACATGCCCTGTGGAGAAGAGTCTGTTTCCTATAGAATAGTTCTTCACCAATACTTCCAGAGTGGGCCTAAGCAATGATATTGTTGTAAAATTTCTGGGAGTTTAGTTTGTAATATCTACCAAGGGTTTAAAAGTACTAAGTTCAAAACGAAGAGAAATAATGACTAAAAACTGATATTTTGAGAAGTAGAAAATTTGAGTCAGAGCCAAAAAAGGCCAGTATGTATCTCAGAAAAAAGAGAGAGCAATATCTATTTGAAGTTCT
The DNA here is from genome assembly GCA_021653895.1 of Mastomys natalensis. Lineage (NCBI taxonomy): Eukaryota > Metazoa > Chordata > Mammalia > Rodentia > Muridae > Mastomys > Mastomys natalensis. The sequence goes on along the minus strand of JAJTUV010001657.1, from coordinate 171,154 downwards.
GAGAAGTATAGGGAATATCTTAAAGGCAAAAATAAAACTGCAACAGGCTATTAATCAGCAATATCCTATGATGACTCTATTGTGGAGAAAAGATAACCCAAGTTTCTAAGTCTGTTAGATTCTCAAGTATTTACTTTATACTACAAATGTCCTCATATTCATGAAGTACATATTTCAGTTACTTGTTGCTTTGCCTAGTGAATCTTGGCTGCATTTAAATAATAGTATAAACAAAATACACTTTTTTCCCCCTCAAACTACGTACCTTGGAAAATCTTCCAATTGTAGGATACAAATACTCTCAAGGGCTCATTTGGATGGGTTCTTGGTTTGTGTCGAAGAGTGAAACTAGTGATTTATTTCCCCTTTCTTCCAACATTGCCAAATAGAAGATAAATTAGTGTTGTCCTAGATTAACTGTAATCCCCTTGAACAAACGAGTACCATTCCAATTTATGAAAAAAAAATTATCCAACCTTGGCATTGGAATTTGCTTTGTAAAAAAAAACAATGTAGTAGGGGTTTTCAAACTATATATAGCCAATTTCCTTAAAAGGAAAATTCTTGCATGTCTCCTAGGACTCAGAAGTTCTATATATCATACGTTTGTTTTTAATTCAACTTTTCTTTCACTTTTCAAAACTGTACCATGTGTACAGTAATTGTGTAAGTCTGACAGTCTTATAATGAGAGTTGAACACAGCAGCTGTTTATCATTTCATGCTAATTAAATATGCTTTTCAGCATTATCCATTTCACTCGTTAGCCTCCAATCACTGAAGCACAAGCAACGAGAGGCACAGGTAGATGAGAGAGGACATGCTATCCACATATTTCAAATCGAAGATTTCTAAGCATAAGCAAATTTTAGAGTTAAGATTCCAAACCCATATTACTCACTATAATATAAGTTGATATCCAGGTGGATTTAATTTTAAGCTAGAAGAAGAGGCATAGTATAAAAATGCTCCAGGATCTCAAGGGATACGAAGAAGATTTGTCCCACGTTGCACAAGTAACTGTAGATGGTGACTTCTGATCTGTCTCTGACATTTGCCTTTCTTCGGTTTTTGATATGCAAATTAGAAATGTCTTCTTTTGCTGTGAGTAAGAGGAGGATTGGGCAAGCACATTCATCCACCGCAAAGCCGCATCTATGCTGATCTCTTCTGGTAGTAAAATTTTAAGAAAGATCTACAGCTCAGATTTATGAAAAAATTATCTTCTATTTTAATTAATTTATTTTGTAAATATACTATATAGTCATATTGGTTTTCCCTGAAAATAAAACACAAGAACATGCAGATTAGGGAGGCATGATCAATACAGATAAGCAGAGCAATGGAGTTGTACATGGGTTAGATACTAGAACTATTGATTGGTAGCTCATGTATTTTATTTAAGTTTTATGATGTTTATCTTTAAAATCTAAGCATAATACATTGTTATACACAGGAATAGTCTTGTGAATATAAAGATAGATTATGGGAGATTTTTCCCTCTCCTGTGCTGATGCTGGTGCCATGAAGTTATAAGAAACATCTGAGAGAAATTACACAAAAAAATGTGAGAATTTTTTTTCTTGCCTCAACATCATATATGCTGAGATCCAGACACAATTACCCTTTAGAATGTATTGCAGATGCAGCACTTAGTAAATGGGTGCAAGATGTTTGCTCAGAGAGAAGCTTGCAGGCCAGTGCTAAGGAAAACTGGCAAAAGCCGTTAGCAGAGGTTTCTAGAAGGTTGCCAACCCGGATCAGTTTTTCCCTGAGAGTTTTGGCAGCTGCATTCCATCTCTTCAGATTGCATTTATAATTGGTTGTTTCCATGGAAACGCGGACTTAAATCCATCGTCTTCTGTATTAACTAGCTTTAAAATGGAGGTGTGCCCTGAGCAAACTGGGATTTGGGGCAGGGCTGGGAGATAACAACAAACCTATTGCACATATCTTGTACATTCCACAAGCATGACTTGCAGTCTCATGTTTATTATATTAATCCATATACAGAATGACATCGATTGCTCATTAATTTTCACAATGATTGCTAACAAAATCTATGGACTCGAATGTGCTTACTTATTGAGTAAGTTCATCCTTATTATTGTCACCTGAGTAACCCTGTGACAACAGGCTCCCATTTGGCATGGAAGAACTTGTGACATGTTGCAGTTTTCTGTCTTTAATCCTGACCAAAAAAATTGAAAGATTAGCTGTTCTTCATGCCTTACATTTTAAAATCTCAGTAAATTCAAGTGCAAACTTGGATAAGCACTTGAATGTCTGGTATGTCCCAGCAAAGACCGCAATGGTGGTTGAGTTGGAGAATACATTTGACAGTACAATTGGCAGGGGATTGTATTGACTTAACTTACTAGGTAAGACTTATGCCATGCTGAAATTCTGAATTAGCTGAAACAAATCAAAAGGGCACTAGTTTTGCAAAACTTGCAAGTTTTTCCTGCAAATCCCATGAAAATCAATATCAAGTTCATAAAAAAATTTCTGATTCCCACTCATTCTCATTCCTGGTGAGTGTAACATTTCCTGGAGAAATCAGAAGTATGAAGAATATCAAACTAAACATCAAGTAATTAAAGATGTAGTTTGTATTCAATGGGCAGAGTTGGGGTTGAGAAGAATATCATGAACTATCACATTCATAGGTAACTTTCTACTGAGTATGTGTGTCGGGGGGAGGAAGATATAGAAAGTAATTTCCATGATGGAACATTCTAGAATGCACACATCTTAATTACACAAAGTAATATTTGCCATCAAGTTATAAGCAAAAATTACAAATGCTAAAAATGGGTGATATTCAACTTATGACAATGATTTTCTCTCTCACACTATTACTGAGTAAGCAAATGTCATATGTGTGTGTGTGTGTGTGTGTGTGTGTGGTGTGTGGTGTGTGGTGTGAGGTATGGTGTATGTGTGTGTGTATGTTGTCAGTGGTAACTTTTAAAATGTATGAAAAGAGAATTTCTATTCTGTGCCTTGCAATCTGTAAAAGGTAGGCCTGACTCAACATGTCTGTTGTACACTCTTGTCAACTCCATTCTCAGCTAAAACTGATTCTTTGTCATGAGTATCACAATATTTGGAAGCCTTAGAAAAATTGCAGAGGAGTCCTTGTATTCTCAGGGGTGAAAGAGTCACAGAATCCAAGCTCCTGTGATGATTCAGGACCATGGACAACAACCAGGAACTCACCTGCCCCCACCTCCAACTTCAAAAGAACCAAAAATTAAACTAAACTAAACTAAACTAAAATCCCCTTATTACTTTCAGACATGTTTCGTGATAAGTTCCTATTGTTCTCTATTTGTAAGTTTATCCTACATGCTCCCTGTAATCAGGTGAGCATGATTTATTCAGTTGTCCAACTCTTGGCAAAAATAGTGGACTAATTTTCAAGTCAGAAATCTATATTCTACACTACCAGAAGTGCATGCCAAGTTTAGGAGGGAAATTCACAATGATGGGAATCCCAGGGCCATAGCCAGATGAACTGGGAAACAGTAATTCATGGGGAATACGGAAAATGAGAAATGAACCATATACATATACAAACACACGCACACATATACAACCAGATATACATGCATATATGCACAACATATATATTAAGATAAATAATGATTCCTTCAAAGATATTTATGTTCTATCCTTCAAGTCTCCTATAATGTTTCTTTCAAAGGTATAATCAGATTAAATTAAATTCACTGGAACTGAAGAGATGGCTCATCTGTTTAAAAAAAAAAAAAAGCTTGGTTGTTGCATAAAATCTGGATTTAGTTCCAAGCACCCATATTCGGCAGGCACATACAACTCCAGATCCACAGGCTTTCAATCCCTTTCTGTCCTCCTTGGATACCTGTACTCAGGTGTACATGCCAACACATAGATACAGATATGCACATAATTAAAGATAAAATGATTGTTAAGTAGCAGACAAACAAATTAGACTTCTGATTCACAGTTGTTAAGAGTTACCTGTAAATTTTAAGTTATTTGGTTGTAGGTTATTTACTATAGCAGCAATAAAAACTGATAAAATATGTACACGGAGTCCACATGCTCACTGAAGGAAAATGAGTCAAGGACTACAAGATCCTACCAGGTATTTAAAAAGCAGGGCTTTGGATGATTCGCTTTCTTCTGTTTTGATAAATTGACTAAAGCATCCAGAGAATACGTCACTCTTCATTCATTTCTTTTGTCAAGGTAGAATAAATCATGTAGTATCACATATATACAGACATGCACATATGTATACATACACAGCACATATATAAAATGCCATATTTAATAATTTTATCTTCTCTCATTTCGACATTTAAAAAAAAAACAACAGCAATGGATAAAGAACTCAGTAAAATACAATACAGTTCACTAGACATTTGTTTGTAGACTTAAAATATCTTTAAAATTGGGGATGAACTATTAAATATATTTAATAGGAAGGGATTTGGAGAAGGGAGTGGATATAAAGCAAATATAGGGTTGTTATTTAAGGATCTGTTGCTTCTTTTATGTTTAAACGTTGGAATTTTACACATGGAGATGAATGACCATGCATGTTCACAGATCTGGATAACTGTTGAGACCTTTGGAGAACTCACGCAGACTTAAGAAGCAGGGACATAAAGCAAAAACAGAAGAATGAGCAGTCTAACAAGGGCTCCGTTGTAGGAAGAGGAGGGGAGACTACTGCGACTCAGCCCTTTCCTCCACTAACGTACAGAGCTCGGCCAGGTTTATACTGTGATCTGTGCCAACATGCTTCACTTTAATTCCCACAATCACAACAAGCAGAAGCTATTATTCCCCCCACTTTAATAGGCTTACAGACCTACGTAACTGGCCCAAGCTGATAGAGTGTCTGTGGCTGAGCCAGCAGCAATAACGTAAAGGTATCTGACCCCAAAACATTGGTTTTCTCATCATGTTTATTGGAGAGGAGTACACAAGACTTTTTCTTTAACTCTTTGTCTTCCAAACAGACAGAATTATATTTTCTCATCATGTTTTTTTTTTTTTTAATAAAATTAGACAGTGATTCAGAAGCCTCCCAAGCTACCAGTCTCGGCCTCCCTGATAGGTTAAGTATACCACTGTTTTCCCCTGGAAGGAAAAAATGGTGCTCCCTCTTGCCAACCTGTAGGCAAAACAACTCCACTAGTCTCAGCAGGATTGTACAGTTCTGTGAAGCATGACAGGAGGTAGAAGCTGGCACAACAAAAACAAAAAGGAGTTAAAAATGTGTGCTACTGTTAGTCCAGGAGTTTTCAAAAATATTTTTATTTTATAAAATGTGGTTTAGATTTTTTATTATTTTATGTGTATGAATGTTTTGCCTATGTTTATATGTGTCCCGTATGGTGCCCAATGCCCATCAAGATGAGCAGAGGGTTTTATATCTGTTGGGACTGAAGCTAAAGACAATTTTGAACTGCCATGTGAGTGCCGGGAATTGAACCTGGAACCTTTGCAAAGGCAACGAGAGCTTTTAATTGGTGAGTCACCTCTACAGCCCAAGTTTAAATTGTGTGTGTGTGTGTGTGTGTGTGTGTGTGTGTGTGTGTGCTCATGTGTGGAAAGGGGTATATAACACCTTGCACCCCAATGCAATGCCATGGAAGTCAGAAGATGGCATCAAATCCCTTAAAAATAGAGTTAGAGGTAGTTGTGAGCCATGTAATATGGGTACGAGGATGAGAACACGGGTTCTCTGGATGAGCAATTAGCATTCGTTACTGCTAAACCAACTCTTGAGCTCCAAACCTCAGCAATTTCTATGTATTCCTCATCATCTTTTTGAAATGTTTAATTCAACTATTAATAGCATTTTGTGAGCACATTGGATTATCATTTTAGCTTCTTTGGGTTAAGATCACTATTGTTAATTTGCTCAATGATCATGGATGGGAATTGATTTAATGTCAGAATAGAAAGGGACGGATGGAATATGGATTTATGAAGTATTTCTATATCTCAGTGTGTACAATGATTAATTTTTTTCCTCAGAGAATTTTTTCCCTACAGGATATGAATTTATCTACACTATTGGGTAGTTTTAAAGGTTCCCCATTGATTAATTCAAGTTACACATACACACTGATAATTAGCTAAAGAGGGCCAGTATTATTTATTAGAGCAGTCAGCAATCCTAATTGGGGCATTGTGCCTTCCCCATGAGAAAGCAGCTGGCAATGCAAAGAGTTGAGTGCCAAAGGCCATGTGGCAAGTCAGGAGAGGATGCAATAAGTGTTATCTGAACACTCTCCTTGCCTCTATATTCTGCGGCTTGTCTTTCCGGGGAAGGAGAAAGGTCTAAGATTTTGGCAAACTGGTTGAAATAGCATTTGGATACCATAGGTCACTATCTGAGAGTGTTTCCCTATGTGATGCTTCATACCTATTTTTTCAGTGGTTGCTACTTTAACTAATTGAGACATGAATGCCCAGAGATGGGAGGCAAATGAATCAAGCCATACACATTCTCTGATACATATTTGCACATTTATTACTCAGTGTAACTGGCTTATGCCCAATCACCACCAAGCTACACTGCACCAGATGCAGGCCTAGGTGGACCATCCCTGGTCTCATACCAATGGAGAATTTGAGACAGTACTGTGCCATACCACGTACGTTATTGCCATGGCTTGCAGACTGAGCTCAGAAAAGCAAACTCTCCCATCATTCAAAATTCTGATGCTGGCTGTCTTCTTTGTCTTCTGTTGTTGGCTCTTTATTAAACCTCTCCTTAAGTACTTAAGAGTTAACAAACTGTACAATATTGCTCTGTAGACTAAGACATGTTCCTGACTTTAGCATGCATAGTATCTGAAATACATGTAAAAAGAACGTAACATGAAAGATATTCCTTTATTTATCAATATAAAAATAGACTGCCCCCCCTCAAATTCTTTTCAAGTTAACTTATGTAGCTGCAATTTATATCATGGAGATATCTTCTGAATAGTCCCTAAAATTCGAGAGGTAAAACTATGATAAAAGTTTGTATGTACTTCTTTAGACAAACACAATAAAATGCATCTGAGTTTGAACACCCATTATTCATTTAAAAATAAAAATATTTTGAGTAACCATGTATTCATATTCTTGGTGTATATCGTATAGAAGCACTCGCTTATGTGAACATTTGTATTGGCTGATACATGTCATTGGACACTCATTAGGATAGATATTACCAATAGAATTGTGTTAAAAATAACAGCAAATTAGCTAGCAGGGCAAGCACCCTGGAATGGAAATGCAACTTCTCTAGAAAATTGCCTACATTTATTTTTGCTATAATGAGGCACCTCTAAGTTTTCATCTTGTATTTCCATATGTACTTGCTAGTTGTACAGTATTCCTAGAACAGAGCTGTTCATTTGAGCCATGGTGTACAGAATAGACACTAGATGCCCATTTGAGTTCTGGGGATGGGGCGGCTGAGCCACTGAGACAGTGTCTTCCTATACAGGGATCTCTGTAACAGCTTCCTGGCAGATGATCAAACCCAAACTAGCAGATCAAAGCCCACTCTTAATTGTTTATTAATGCACCATGGAAAGAAAAAATGTTCATACAGTCATTTAGAGCATGACTTATTCTTTTGAATAAGAATTCTAGATTTTTATTTTAAATGTAATCTTATTTCTCTACTGTTCGAATCAGAATCTCATTCTGCAACCTTGGTTGTCCAGGAAACCACCATGGAACTTGCAGACTGGTTTCTAACTCACAGCAATCCTTTGGCATCTGCCTCCCAAGTGTTGGAAGGATAGGTGTCTGTCAGCATACCCTGGAATACAGTAGGTTTTTAAAAACAGAAATGTTTTATAACAGAGTGAAAGGAAAAGATCTTGTTAGCTTAGGGAGTAGATAACAGCCTTCTCAGAGAGTTCTGTCCATCAGGATAAAATGAAGCATGCAGACAGCAGGTTGATTTCTTCGCTAGTGTCTACAAGTTAGAAAATTAGATTAGCTCTAGTCTCAGCTATTTCTCTGGTTTGATAAAGCTAGGTAAAAACAGTGCCAAGCCTGAAACAAAGTAGGTAAATTGGAAAATAATTCCTCTTTACATTCAGAAGTGAATATATTCTAAGAAAATATATCTACCAGAGATAACAAAATTCATGGTTAAAATGTAGGCAATTGTATTTCAAAATACTCAGAGATTTATTCATGACAGGGAAGCAAGAGCTCAGAAAGAGATCTAAACTTCTTATGTCCCTGACTTTACACACTCATTCACTATTTTAATCCTTAGCAGTGAAACCAGAACAGACAGTGCCAGTGTGCCAGCTTTGTGGCACTAAAGAAATTAACAAATATTTATCAAATACTTTCTTATTAACACTGTACAGGAGGACAAAAATAAACATGTGCCTCAGAGTGCAGAGGGGACAAAGACTTGTGTACAGACTTTCAAAATTTAACAGAGCAGCTGCAATTCATGCCTAAAATATTGTTTGGAAAACAGAAACATATGGCCAGATTCTGTCTTTGGGCTGAGGAGAGGAAGTATTATAGAAAAGTGGGAGACATCAGGTATTCTAGGCCTGGGAGTAGGGAGGGATTTCTTCAAAGGAGACATCAGGAGTAGAGGGAAGACATGAGATATATTATTGGGTTACAGAAAATGAACGACAATAGTGGAATGAATTCATGGTGGGTGGAAAGATGTCTTCTGGGACCTCTAGTGCAAGCAAGATACCTTGCTTAATATAAACCTCTATTATATCATTTCTTTCCCACTATTCCTTGCTCAGCAAGTTTGCCACATAAAGCTTGTATTAATCCATTCTTCCATATCCTACACCCGATATCGTCTTGTGCTTTAATTAAATAAAATTTGACTTAATTGGACTCAGATGTTTTGATATTGCTGTAGCCCATCTGGTAAGCAAGACAGCTACTAATTTGGACAGTATATACAATGTTGGTATACTAGGCAAGGAAATGATTGACATCCAGGGTGAAGATGGTGAATGTTACTCAAAATAGTATGTAATTTACTGGAGAGAGGGCCAGGAGTACAAAGAATAGTTATACATAAACACTGGATGATGCATTCTGTGAAGGACTACTACAGTTAATCCCATTAATTTGTAAAATATATATGTGCTAATAATTGGAATGAATTTGAAAAGAAAAAATGTATGTCATAAAAATGAATTCATAATAGATCTTCATTTAATTATTTTGATTATTGATAACTATGGTTAGTAACACCTGTAGCAAATAAAACTTTGAGTAGAGATTATGCAGAATAGTTAGAGCATGTTCCAAAACATGGTTCGAGAAAGCCAAGGTCAAGAGCACTGACTTGTCCCTAACCAACAATTCATTATGTAAGCACAATGATGGGAAAGAGACTGGGCCTAGAAAAGACAGGCCCAAACAGTAGGTCGATTTTACATTTACTACGTATGGGAAGTGATGCGTTTCATCTTAAATGCCTGTTAGCATGTAAGCATTTCTTCAAGGCTCCGCCCAACAGTTACCTAACAACAGCCAGTTAGGAGCTTGGCTTGCAATAAAACGACTGGCCTTTCTCTCTCCTTCCGGTTCCATTCCTCTCTCTCCATGTGTTCCCAGACTTCCCCCCTCTCTTTTCCTGCTTCTTTTCCTTTCTCAAATCCCCTTCTCATGCCCCAAATAAACTTTATTTTATACTAGACCCACCCTCATATGACTGGCACCTCAGAGTGGGAGGGCTCAGTATGGGTCCCCTAAGGCACCCCCTCCTGCTGCATCATACCATGTTTTACAAAACATATCAGTGTCAGTTTGAGGTACCTGCAGATGACTAGAAAACATCCAAGGAGTGAACGTTTCTGAAAGCCATAGATGAGTCATGAGATGACATGTGCTTGGATTGTGCTGTTGAGAAAAGCCGCTGTCCTGCCGATTCCAGAGCACACCTGACTGCTTACACATCCTCTTCACACAAACCACCGAGCCAACCAACTAATTAAAACTTCTCCCTTTCCATACGCTGAGACCTCTTCTTTCAGAAAGTTTCCTGCATGTCAATTGTAAGTTTGGTTGTAATTTGGGAAACATCAACTTTGTATACTGGGACTATTCAGAGAAGCCGGAGTGATATCACACAATCTCAGAGGGATGAGTTTTGATGCATATGATGGTGAAGAATTTGTTACTATAATAATTACAAGCCAAGGTTCTCTATTTCTTTATTCTCTCCTATAATACACCCCCTATCACAGCTTCCTTCCCTCTTCTCAGTGCCCCATCACCTTCTCTCTCCCCCATATCAATTGGTCCTCCTGTTTTCTCTTTAGAATAGTGCAGGCCTCCTAGTAATAGTAACTGAGCACAGCATGACAAGATGAAATAAGATCTCCATAAACCCTGATATCAAGGCTGGATGAGGTAACCCAGTAGGAGGAAAGGGGTGTTTTTACAGGTTGCCCCCTATTTCATCAGACAATAGTGTGTGGTTTGTAACTACTCTCTGTAGTATCGAATAGGCTCTTCCTATGATTACATGAAGGTATTACATCTGGAAGCATCACGAATGTTCACTATGTACTCAGGGATGAAAAGTTAAGAGTCATTGTTTGTGGGGCGGTGGGCTGTGGGAAGCAGCTGAGTGCCTGGTTGAGCAAGCCTTGAACCCCGGACCTTTACCAGGACGGCAGGTGTTCGGTGCTGCCCCCAGGCCCTGGTTCTTTTCATTCAGCTTCGGCCCTCCACAGCCTCTCCCAATGGGAGGTCTATGACTATCAGTCACAAGGAACAGTGCCTCAGGCCCTCCCACATGTAGATGAGGTATCTCTAAACTCTCCGACCAAGCCAATAGGCATTATCTGCCAGACCCTAACCTACATGCAGATGAGGTATCTCTAAGTTCTCCGACCAAGCCAATAAGCGTTATCTGCTGTCAGACCCTAACCCACCCTGAAACTGTATATAAAGGCTCTATTCGGGAGAAGTAAAGGTGTGTGTTCAAGAATCATCTTGGTGTCAGGGAGTTTTTGTCTCAAGAGCTGTAACACTTGGGGAGAGATCCGCTCTCCCGAACCTTCCTGGGGCACCAAGCTGCTTCCTTGCCTGCTAGCCGGCTTCTATCGGCCCAGCACGGGCGGCTCAGCGTGGAGAGACAGGTGCAGCACCTGGGAGTGACTGAGCTGTGACAGCGGAGACTCGAGCAGAGGCAGCAGCGGAGACAGGCAATCTCTCCTCCCTGCTTGCACTCGCACCCTTTTGGCCCAGACCTCTCACACCAGGCTGGGCTGAAGACCAACAGACAGCGGAGACGTGGGTAGAGGACCCTCCCTGCTCTCACTCTGTCCTCAGCCGGGAGATCATCGTGGGACACCCTCCAGAACCGGGGACCCACAATTGTTCTCGAGATATCAAATTATAGCCAAGTTTGATCCACTGTTGGGTCATTCTTCAGGTTCAGTAATGGCGCTTATATCCTGGGGTGACCAACAACCTAATTGATATTAAGGCCCACTCAGCAGGAGCAAATTCATGGCCAACATTGTAGTTATAGGTAAGTACATTAGGCAACTGAACCCATGGTTCTCTAGAGCAGAACCCACTTCTGTCAATTCCCAAACCAGAGTAATCTCCAACGCACCTAAATGCTTATCCAAGTTAGTAGAGCTCCCACCTCTATCCAAAAGCTCCTTTTTGCATCAGACAGAGACCACTACAGAAAGCCTCACTGGCCAAAATGCAGACAACACTGACCATGGAGTACCCATCCCCATTTGTTACACCTTTAACACAACCTGGTATTTCAGGCTCAGGGAACATTGTGGAAGAGGAACAAGAAACAGTCTAAGATCCAGAGGACCAAGATGTAACTGTGAGATCTTGTCTTCTGGGAAAGAGGAAAAGGTGGAAAGTAAGAAAGGGAAAGAGAGGGAGGGAACAAGAGAGATGGAAACAAAGAGACAGAGAGAGAAGAGAAAGACAGACAGAGACAGAGAGAGACAGAAAGAGACAGAAGAGACAAAGATAGAGAGACAGGAGAATAAAATGAAGTTGTGTAGAGAGGATGAGTCTGAAAAGAGGGAAGGTATAGAGAGTGAATATGATCAGAATATGTTACATGAAACTTCCAAAGGATTACTAAAAATATATTTAAAAGAATTGTTTCTATAGATGAAACTCATAATTGAAAACCATAAATCTTGATCTTCATTTCAAGAAACATTACCCTTCTATGAAATGGAATTCCATTCTTCTCATGACTGAATCTGCTTGGTAAATGTAATTCTACTAAAGTCCACCATTATATAAATAGTGTGTGGAAATGTTTGCTCCAGAACGCATGTAGGATGCAACACAAATGGAAAACTTGCTCTGTGCCCATCACTACTCTCATAAGGTTCTGTTGGATAAATGCTATAGTCATCCCCACCACAGATGAGAAACCCGAGAAACAGACACGATACATCACTTGTTGCTTTACCTCATTCTGTGCTTCTCTCACAGAATGCCTTGAACTGGGAACAACAGATAAGCAATATAGTTTATTTGTCTCACTGTTCACTCTAGAAGCTGAGAAGTCTAGGGTGGAGGGGTATATCCATGATGACTTTCTTGGTACCCTGTTACTGAGATGAACTCACATTAATATTGGGAGTCAGTTCCTGAGATAACAAACTCACTCTGTCAATAATAGCATCAATCCAGTGACTCTTAAGGGTTTCCTCCCTCTTTAATAGTGTCTCAATGACAGTTTAATTTCAATATGAATTTTGAAGAAGGTAATCAAATGATAGCATCTGCCCAAGTCCATACATCAATGTGATGAAGGGATGCAAAACCTATTTGACAGGTGTGAGATTTCATACTAATGCTCACACTTCTGTCTTTTGTGAGCCTGGGGTGCTGCCCCTGTCCCTCCTCACCACTGTGATACACTTTGGTCATTGTGGCTCCTATAGACCTGTGTACTTTCGTTAATTTCCCTTTCTTTTCTAATGTTTTCTATGTGAATGTCTCCATCATTTGTACCATGCTTATCTCCACACCAAATGGGGTCTCCCTGCCTCAGGTATGAGGAAATCTGAACATAACGTCTGTGTATCTACATGTATACCAGTTCTGATTGACACATGGAGTGATTATAGTGTCCTGTGATCATGGTGAGAGTTGTTCCCATCTCTGCTGTCATGGTTCTACCCTGTATAGTGTGAGATACGATGTCACTCAATAGCTATTACCTACTCTTTGCTTTATGTGATCTTAACTTTGGGGTTACAGTGATGCCCAGATAGCAGATAAATCATGTGCATGTCTGTTGATGGTGATTCTGGAAAAGATCAGCGTTTAGATCTGTTGCCTGAATATGGATGCTCTGCAGTCAGGAAATGTAGCTTATCACCTTTTAAGCCACCAAGGGTCCATGTAGGACAAAAGGGATAGAAATAGTCAATTCCTTACCTATGTGTCTAGGAATAGACCACTCATTGCTGTTTGCATTTTATTTGGAATTCCAGTTTTTCATGTCTTTATACTCCAGGACTTATACTGGGACCTCGAGCCCATGTTCTGAGGCCATTAACATTGAGCATTCTTCCTTACTGATATCCTTTGTTCTCTAGCTTTCATATAATGGGATTTAGCCTTCATAACATGTGAGTCAGTTCTCAAACTTACTCCATCCACATATCCATGCATCCACACATCTATCCATCCATCTATCCATTTATCCATTTATTCATCCATACATATATACTTACATACATTCACTCATCCATCCATGCATCTATCCATCTATTCATTCATCTATACATCCATCCTTCCACACAGCCTTCTATCTATGCATCCACACATCCATCCATTCATCCATCCATCCATCCACATATTCATCCATCCATGCATCTATTCATCTGTCCATTCATCCATCCATCCATCTATTTATTTGTACTTCCATACACACATGCACATACATACATATCCTTTTTATGCTTTTCCCCTCTCTGGAAAACTCTGACCTATCTAGTTGATGACAGTTATCAGTGACAAATAAACTGTGTGTCTCATGCTTTATTTTAAACTCCAAAGCATTCCAATGTTTTTCTTGGTATAAAAAAATTATGAAGCCAGGATGCAAAAATGCTTTGATGTAAGGGGAAGAACCCAGGTAACCCTTGTGCTGATATGAAACGATTAGGACAATTTTCTTCTATCTAAGTAATTTCTGTTCAATTAAACATAGTTTATAACAGAAACAATCCCATAACATTTACTGATCTAGTGTTCATCATAGTTTTGACAGATGATAATATATTTTTTTCCAAAAGAAAAATTCACACTTCAAAAGAATATTTTTTACATTTGCAGCCTGTATGTTCTCATACTTCAATTATTTCTAAGATATTTATCTATGTTGATTGTAATATAATAAATTATTTAACAGATGTTTAGCATATATGTATGACTGAAATTCCTGCCAATAAAACATTTAATATCCTATGTTATGAATATCCTAACTATAAAGTATAAAGGATCTTAAGGATCTGTAATCAAATTCTTAGCTAAGTAACATCATGGAAAGGCAAATAGGATAGACATTATCTTCTATTCTTAAGGACAGGGCATATTAATTTCCACAGTGGCAAGGCCACAAAGTTTCAGAAATAAAATATTTAAAAGATGGAAAGTTTGATACACGTAGTTCAGAGATAAGTGACAATATGCCAGTATTAGTAAACAACAGAGAGTAAACAACAACAATAACAACAGCAGCAGCAAATAAACAACAGACACCAGCTCTCAAAAGCAGTGTGGGGCAAACATTGAAGGAAACATAGTTTGGAACAAAGCCCAAGTTCCTCCGAGCCCAACTGTATGTCAGCACAGAGTGACAATTAGTGATGTGAAGGCTATTGATTACTGACTCAATTCTACCCAGAATAAGCTGTTCAGAAAAATGAATTGTAATGCATTTTAGAAATATCTCAATCAAAATGTTAAAGCTATGTAGAAACATTTTATTCACCATTCCACATTAAAAAAAAAAAAAGACTAACCAGAGATCATATAACTCATCCTTTGATTAACTTCATGATTGCCTTCCAAGAATTATTGCAATTAGTTTTCCAAACAATTGTAATAAGGGGGTATTATTTTAATCTTTATTTTAGATGTTTATGTTTACAGATGAGGAGCATAGTGCAGCTTAAATCTTTCACTCTGGCTAATAGAACTAATAATCCCTGAATATTAGATGGGATACAAACCTCGAATCAGAAACCTGTTCAGATTAAAGTTAATACCCATCCTGGAACGGTTCTTTAATAAAGTGATTGTGCCCACAGAGACTGAACCAACAACCAGGAAGGCCTCAGGGACTGTACTAGACTCTCTGCAAAATATGTTAGAGTTGTGTAGTTTGTTCTTCCTGTAGGACTCCTGTGGGAACAGGGCTGTCTCTGACTCTGTTGCTTGCTTTTGGGACTCTTTTCCTCCTAGTGTGTTGCCCCATTCAGCCTTAATATGAAGAGAGGGACCAGGTTTTACTGAAACTTGATATGCTATATTTCATTAATATCTATGGAGGCCTGCCCTTTTCTAAAGAGAAATGAAGGAAGAACAGTGGATGGAAAGGGGCAGGGGTGGGGCAGATGGGAGACGAGAGAGGGCCTGGGAGAAGAGGGAGGGAAAGCTGCAGTTGGGATGTAATAATAATAATAATTAATAATACTAATACTAAATACTAATAATGATGAGGAGGAGGAGAAGGTAAAAGAAGGAGGAGAAGGAGGAGAAGGAGGAGGAGGAGGAGGAGGAGGAGGAGGAGGAGGAGGAGGAGGAGGAGGAGGAGGAGGAGGAGAAGAAGAAGAAGAAGAAGAAGAAGAAGAAGAAGAAGAAGAAGAAGAAGAAGAAGAAGAAGAAGAAGAAGAAGAAGAAGAAGAAGAAGAAGAAGAAGAAGAAGTATTTGTGGCATTGAAGAGATACCTTGGCAATGAAGAATAATTGCTGCTCCAGAGGAAGACACAGGTTCAGTTCACAGCATCACATTGTACTTCCTAACCATCCCTCATTCCAGTTTTAGAGGATCTAATGCTCTCTTCTGACCTACCAGTCCAACAGGGAGTTCAATACATCTCTATGCATTCAGGAAAAACAGCAATACACATAAAATAAAATGAATCATTTTTAAAAGATAAAGTGATTGTGATATGCAATATTTCAGGATGGCTCACCCCGACATCCACTCCATGCCACTCGTGCTCTTGTAGCTTCACTTACAGCTGTGCTTCTCAGCAACAGAATCTGGCAAAAGGTGGAATGATGTCCTTTATACTTTAACAGAAGGCTTTCTCAAAGATGCCTTTGATGGAGTAAGCTGCCATGTTGTACAGATCCACCTCAAGGAAGTGAAGATCATCACTGGCTAACAGCCAAAGAAAAACTTCAATTCTGCCTGTGAGTGACTGAACATCGCCAACAATGCAGTTTAGAGAAAGATCATTTTTCAGTAAACTTGTCAACTTCAGAATCAACAGCTGAGGCTCCAACCAAGCCAGATCTGGATTCTTGGCCCACAGAAAATATTAACAGCATGCATAATACATCACGTTTTTACCATATAATATTTTCTATGGGTCATTTGTTATACAGTAATCAATAAATCCATGTGCTCTGTTTTAGTACTGGGAACAGGTCAAAGCACATTGTTGCATATTAAAATCATTCAAACACCTTATTTCCATGTAAGATTCACTTAAATGATGTTTTACATGGAAGAAAAAAAAAATCAAACATGTGATGTCACAGTTCTGGTTCCAGAAGGAAAGAGACTCCATGAACTAGCAGAAAAAAAAAATCATTTTCATTCTACATGGCAAAGAATCAGGAAGCCCAGACCCAGGGCACAAGGACATCTTCAGAGTTCAGAGTCCCTGCTGGTAATATTCTCTTTCCTGATAAATACACTGTGGTATTTCTGGTACCCAAAGAGACATAAACAGATACGAAGCGAAGGAAAAGGAAATGATCTACTTAAAATTAACTAACTCAGAAAACAACGATACAAAGAAGTAGAAAGGAAATGAGAAAAGCAGATTGGTCCACAACTCAAAGAGAAGCCACCTCTTAAGTGACCTCTTAAACACGTGCACAGGGGACTGGAAGGCAATGGGTGTCCTGGCAGAAAGTAAGCTCACATTTTCTACTCCTTTACTTTCCCATTCATGAAATATACTTTTAAATATCTGGTATTTACAATCGCCTAAAAGGAAAGGACTTACCCTTTTCCAATTCTCCATCTGGACACTTCAGGAAACTTGGTAATCCAGACAACATACAACTTAAAAATTAACATTACCCTTATCCTTACCTTTCTGTCCCACCATCCTCTGCATTGTTCTGTAGCAAGTTTCTGGACAATGGTCTCAGACTTCTTGGTTCAATTCAGAGTTATTGATATTTGCACTATATACTATAAAATATTAACTTTTGGGGCTACAGTGCCTTGTTTCTTATTTTACACATCTTGTTATTCTTTGAAATCCCAACAAAGGTCTCAAAGGGCTCACAAAATTACACTGATTGTAACAGCACTATGTTCCATAAACTCTTCAGGTGAGCTGAAAATACTGGAGCTATAACTTGGCTTGTTAACCATCACAGGCTAGCAACTCAGCACACTGAAGACCCCGGTGATTATGCTTAGGAATGGAGGGCTACCTCCAAGCTGTGGCTGGCTGCTGTTACTTGGCCTCCAGGTAAGCTCATGCTCATACTACATATTATTCTAGGAAGACGCCTACATTTTTTTTTTTTTAAAAGTATGGTTTCTGTTATTTCACTTGTGTACCCTCTCAAAGCTGCAAAATCCCAATATGGGGTCCATCTGTATCTCACGTAAGGCTCAGCCTACTGGACAATGAAGAGCTCATGAAACCTCAGCAGAGACAGAGCAGGAAAACAGTATCCCTGACTACTTACTTGGAGCAATTTCATTGATGACTTAGTTTCACGCTTCTTTGAATCAGAACTAATTTAAAAGGTTAAAGTGTAATATATAGTGCACGTGTGCCTGAATTAACATGCTATCATTGAGGTGTATGTTTAAAAGATATCTTCATGACCGTGTACATGTAAGGGGTAGAAATGTGATTTGCTGAGACATAGAACAGGGGGATAATTTTCTGTAGTATGTGGGTGCTTTGCATAATAGAATATATCCCAGACAATTCAGAGAACAGCTGTCTCCTGCCTGGACATCCCCCAGCTTTACCTGAAATATATTTTATGTATTTCTATGTTTCTCTTTCCTCACCTGAGAGAATCAACAGATTAAGTCTCAAAAATAATGAATGATGGCTTTTAAAAGTCATATGGTATAAACATTTAACGCTCATTTACTTGGTGGTAATTTGAGAGATGACATCTGCAATGTTTTAGGTTGTCTAAGAAAGAGCTCCATCATCTGGCTCATGTGGCAACTTTGACTTTGTAATTTCTGATGAGTCTTCTTCCTGTTCCACTTGGCCGTTGGACTCTGTTTCCACAGGTTGCTTCTCTCATCATAGCCATAATTTAATCATGGAATACATGCCAACCAAGACAAACAGTGTCAGAGAACAAAGGGGGGAAATACGCCATTTTGACTTATCTGTTATCTTGGAAAGTGAATTAATCAGTTTGGTGAGAAAGTGAGACACATAATTATAGAGTGGAGAAAGAAGGGTTGGTGTGGGTACTAACCAAGTCTCACTTCCTTCGGCCTCAGCTGTCAGCTTTTGGGGCTTGTGGGGTCCCATGAGTGAACAAATCTTTCCTGCACACATAAGTAGTCTCTATTTCACACAAACATACATGGACACTTAAATTACTTTCATTTATGAATGAGAAGCCATCCAGCAATAGTCACTAGCTATCTCGCAGATAAAGAAGAAAATGCTAGCTGACTTTTCTGACATCCATGTCTCTGTGACAGCAGCATAAGATGTCTGGTCATAGAATATGTTTGAATACATATTTGTAAATAGCTTTGGCAAACATTTAGCATTCTGTGTGTCACCTGGGATTGAGGTGTTTTGGATATTGAGACTCCTTGATATTAGTATGTAAAGCCTCTCTGAGCCTCCTAGAAGCGGGGGGGGGGGGGGGGGAATTCAAAGCATTCCTTTTTTTTTTTTTTTTTTTTCAGAAAAGTGAAAGTGCCATTGGTCCACTGAATGTGTGCAGCATCAGCCAATGTGTGCCACATGGCCTCTGTGAGCCAGGGCATTGGCCTCTCTGGCTTTGTCCATTCTGTCATCATTTCTCATAGCTTTTCTGAGGCATAAAACTTCTCTTTGAAGGAAGAAGAAAAAGAACAGGCTCTTCTAGGAAAGAGTTCCAAACAAGAGACAGAGAGACACAGAGCTTGAAGTGACAGGTGATGTGCACTCTGGCTTACTCTGTGCAACTCATTGCGATTCCATTTACTCTACATTCTGTGGGGGGTGGGGTGGGGCTCATAGAGATACTGTTTACTCTATACTCTGTGGCACTTCATGATGAATAAAATTCCTCTCAATTACATGGAAAGGAAATTTAAAAACAGAAATATAGGCCTTCATATTTCTTCTGTATAATTTAATAGTCTAAACTCCTAGTTTGTGAAGTTTATCAAGTCCTTATTTCTGTGTTTCCACTGTACTAGTATGTTTGAGCCTCCTAGATGTAATAAATCGTTATCTTGAGGGTATCAATCCAAATAAAACATCTAGCTGTCTTCAGCTACAACCTGGGCCCTTGTGTTTACACACCAATCTCTCTCTCTCTCTCTCTCTCTCTCTCTCTCTCTGTGTGTGTTGTGTGTGTGTGTGTGTGTGTGTGTGTGTGTGTATACACATGAGCGCGTGTGACATTGAGGTTAAGGTTAAATATTGCCCCGATCATTTTTAAGCTTATTCAGAAAACTGATTATTCACTTGCCAAAATAAGCTCTTAAGGAAATAAATGATCTGCTGAAAGAACAATGTAGGGAACTCAGACATTAAAATACTTATTGGATTTATCAGTCAGAAACATAGTATTGGGGTAGAGAAAAGGGAAAAGAGTAGAAAAATATCTTAGTTTTTTCCTGATTACTATGATAAAACCCTTTGACAAAGCAAATTAAAGGAGAATGGACTTATTTGGATCACAACTATAGGTAACTGTTCATCACATCATGGAAGTCAAGACAATGGGACCTTGAAACAACAGGTCATTATCTCCAGAGTGAAGAGTAGAGAGGAATGAACTAATGTATATATTCTAGTACTCAGCTTCCTTTCCCCACCTTTATACAGCTCAGAATTTCCTCCCTAAAGAAAGATGCCACCCACAGTGGCCAGGTCTTCTTCCTTCACTCAATATAACTAAGATATAAAACAAAGATAATCCATCTCTGAGATTTTGTTATCAGTTAATTACAGATTTTCTTAAGTTGCAGTTAATAGAAGCATCACAGCTGGTCACATCCATGATCACATGACTAGCTGACTGTCCAGCCTCTCCCCAGTTTCTTGATTCTGGTCCAAGAATCTGCTGCTGCTGAAGAACAAAATGCCCCTTAAATTTCAGGGACAAAATTATGAAAAGTCTTATCGTGAGTGCAGCATAATTTTGCCTTGAAGCAAATGTTTTGCTGCAAAGAAAGGACAAATCCCTGGGTGCATTTTTCTGAGACTGTAGTTAAGAACTGTGTTCTGTTTGAAGTTGCTCAAAGCTCCCCAGGATCTTCTAGAAGAATAATTTGTAGTTCATTAATTTTAGGGAGGAACATACCCACATCTGCATAAAAGCACATCTCGTAAAATAAATGAACTATATAGTAAGAGGTCACTAACAGTTCTCTGAGGTGTTGGTGAATTCTGTTATGTGGTAAGACGCCACATTTCCCATTCCTTCTTTTTAAAATCTACTCTATTTTTAAACATCAGTTAATAGCTCTTGGTATTAGTCTGGTCTTAGTAGGTCAGGAAAATAAGCCAACAGTTTGAGACTAAAAATGAAATGGAAAGAATCCTTTGAACAGGAAGTGCCAGGATAGAGATGTTGAGAACAGCAAAATATAAAGCCCACAAAAACTGGAATGTATTACATAAATTGAGAATGGACCAATCAAAGCAAAGTATTCATCAGAGATATTCCAGGAAATGTAGACAGATTATTAGACAAAGTCATGCAAAAGGGAAGTGCACAGGACCAGAACAACACCCTGTGGTAGTAAGCAAGCTCAAGGTAATTCACTCCAGACCTCTGACTTTCATCCTATCCCTAGCTTTTTGTTACCATTATAACCTATGCTTCAAATAAACAAAGAATATGCACTATGATATTAATTCATTAAAGGTAGTAATTTCTATCTATTTTGCTGTCTGGTGTACTAAAACCTTGAAGATAGACACATGTTCAGCTTGTAAATATTTCTGTTCAGTAAATAAAGCCATTATGAATTCTCATCTAATACACACACACACACACACACCACACACACACACACACATAGTGTATCACATTACCCTTCCCTTTATTTCCTCCAGTCACTCCCATGTTTGCCCCTCATGCCCTTGCAAATTGATAGCATCTTTTTTCTTTGATTATCATTTTTACACCCACACATATACACAAATAGATGAGTATATAAATAAATAAAACCTTGAGTCTGTATTTACTGCTTGCATGTATATGATTCATGGCTGACCACTTTGTATTAGAAAAAAAATTAGGAGTTCAGACCTAGGAGGGACACATACTTTGAAAATGATTCTATAACTTGTAAGTCTCTTCAGCCATCTTCTTTATGAGGTTTTCATGAATTGACAACACTAGAATAACTAGAGGTGAGCACCTTGTAGAGGTTTGGTGCAAAGTTCTTAGGAACATTGTTCACAAGTTGAATTGGTCGCTATAACATTTAAAAGACCAGTTCGTGTGGCCCTGTTGCATGTTGAAATATCTTCTGGGTATATACCCAGGAGGGGTATAGCTGGGTCCTCAGGTAACACCATGTTCAATTTTCTGAGGTATCGCCAGACTGCTTTCCATAGTGGTTGTACCAGCTTGCAATCCCACCAACAATGGAGGAGTGTTCCTCTTTCTCCACATCCTCGCCAACATCTGCTGTCACCTGTGTTTTGGATCTTAGCCAATCTGACTGGTGTGAGGTGGAATCTCAGTGTTGTTTTCATTTGCATTTCCCTGATGACTAGGGATGCTGAGCACTTCTTTAGATGTTTCTCAATCATTCGAGTTTCCTCAGTTGAGAGTTCTTTGTTCAACTCTCTACCCCATTTTTTAATAGGGTTATTTGATGGTCTGGAATCTAGTTTCTTCAGTTCTTTGTATACCTTGGATATTAGCCCTCTATCAGATGTAAGGTTGGTGAAGATCTTTTCCCAGTCTGTTGGTTCCCGCTTTGTCCTGTTGACCGTATCCTTTGCTTTACAGAAGCTTTGCAGTTTTATGAGATCCCATTTGTCAATTCTTGATCTTAGAGCATACGCCATTGGTGTTCTGTTCAGGAACTTTTCCCCTGTGCCCATATGATCAAGGCTTTTCCCTATTTTCTCTTCTATTAGTTTCAGTGTAGCTGGTTTTATGTGGAGGTCCTTGATCTACTTGGAATTGAGCTTTGTACAAGGAGATAAGTATGGATCAATTTGCATTCTTCTACAAGTTGACCTCCAGTTGGACCAGCACCATTTGTTGAAAATGCTGTCTTTTTTCCACTGGATAGTTTGAGCTCCTTTGTCGAAGATCAAGTGACCATAGGTATGGGGTTCATTTCTGGGTCTTCTATTCTATTCCATTGATCCTCCTGACTGTCTCTGTTCCAATACCATGCCGTTTTTATCACTATTGCTTTGTAGTACAGCTTGAAATCGGGGATGGAGATTCCCCCAGAAGTTCTTTTATTGTTGAGTGTAGTTTTCACTATCCTGGGTTTTTTGTTATTCCAAATGAATTTTAAGATTGCTCTTTCTATCTCTGTAAAGAATTGAGTGGGAATTTTGATAGGGATTGCGTTAAATCTGTAGATTGCTTTCGGCAAGATAGCCATTTTTACTATATTGATCCTTCTAATCCATGAGCATGGGAGATCTTTCCATCTTCTGAGATCTCCTTCGATTTCTTTCTTCAGGGTGTTGAAGTTCTTGTCATACAGGTCTTTCACTTGTTTGGTTAGATTCACACCAAGATATTTTATACTATTTGTGACTATTGTGAATGGTGTCGTTTCCATAATTTCTTTCTCAGGCAGTTTATCCTTTGTGTAGAGGAATGCTACTGATTTGTTTGAGTTAATTTTATACCCAGCCACTTTGCTAAAGTTGTTTATCAGGTTATAGCGGCCTTATTCATAATAGCCAGAAGCTGGAAAGAACCCAGATGTCCTTCAACAGAAGAATGGATACAGAAAATGTGGTACATTTACACAATGGAGTACTACTCAGCCATTAAAAATAATGAGCTCATGAAATTCTTAGACAAATGGATGGAGCTAGAAAATATCATCCTGAGTGAGATGACCCAATCACAAAGGAACACACATGGTATGCACTCACTGATAAGCAGATATTAGCCCCAAAACACACAATACATAAGATGCAAGCAGAAACCTCATGAAACTCAAGAAGAAGGAGGAAGACCAAAGTGAGGTGCTTTTGTCCTTTTTAGAACGAGTATCAAAAGATTCAACCAGAGCTCCCAGGATCTAAACCTCCAGCCTGAGAACAGACAGGGGCAAGCTGTCCTCTGAGAGGCTCTAACCAGCAGCTGACTCAGACAGATACAGACATCCAGAGCCAAACAGTGGATGGAGCTTGAGGACTCTTAAAGAAGAATAGGTGGAAGGATTGCGGGCCCTAAGGAGATAGGAACTGCACAGGAAGATCAACAGAGTAAACCAACCTGAACCCTTGGAGCTCTGAGAGACTGAATCACCAACCGCGGAGCATACCTAGTCTACACAGATCTACCTCCATGGGCTGAACCTAGGCCTCCCTGCACATATGTTGTAAATGTGCAGCTTGGTTTTCATGTAGGTCTCAAACATCTGGAGTGGGGACTATCCCAAAACATGCAGCCTGTATATGGAGTATGGTCTTCTAAAAAAAAAAAAAAAAAAAAAAAAAAAACAGTTGTTCAGTTAAAAAAATAAAAGACCAGTTCACACCACTCCTCCTAGTCACAGTAACACACAACATAGACTCATTCTTAACCTCTATGTTTTCCTCTCTCTCCTCTCCTCTCCTCTCCTCTCCTCTCCTCTCCTCTCCTCTCCTCTCCTCTCCTCTCCTCTCTTCTTCCCTCTCTTCTCCCCTCTCCCTCCCTCTCATCCTTTCCTTTCCCATCCTTTTTCTCTTCCCACTTCCTTTTTCTCTTGCTCTTTCCTCCCCCTTTCCTCCTCAATTTGTTTCCTCGTTCTTCTAGTCCCCTTCTTTTTCACATTTAATTTTCTTTTGCTACATTATACTAATATAGTTGCCATCACAAAGCATCTATCATTAATTAGTAGGATCAAGCATCTACCTGAATTAACTATGGAATATACGTCAAAGTTCTCTGCCTCTGGCAATACTGGAGTCTGGGGTCATGTGGTCCATTGTTGTCAGGGCACTCCTACGCGCCTTAGATGCTGTGAAACACTGCTCATTTCAACGCATGACATGCCAAGCGAAAGGTCTCCAGACTTTTCAAAAAATTCCCTGCAGTACAAAAATCACTCCTGATTGAGTACCATGGGAAGAGGTGAAGTTGCCAGACTAAGATTGGGGTGGAGCCAGAAGATGTTTAAACATTCATGGTTTAATTAAAAGAATTACCAGCCAAATACTAGAACAGGCCTGCTTAATTCCTTACAACTAGCTGGGCAAGAGGCCAAGTTCAGCTGCCCTAGTTGGCAAAACAGAAAGAGGTGAGGAGATGGGGTGAGAAGCAGACACAAGCACATGGATAAACAAAACTTTAGGGCAATATTTATGGATGGAAGAGTAAGTACCAGATGTAAACTCTAGATAACACTATTTACTTCTGGCTAGACACCAACTACTCTGGCATTACATCGCTAGGGTACATCTCACCTGACAAGAACCTTCTCCATTGCCTTTGCCTGAACAGTCTTTGCTGGGAAGTCAGGGACATATACAGTATCAGCTGAAAAAATATCCATTATCAATAACAAAGGACAAAATGAAAACAGTAACAGCCAATCCGTTAATGACTTTTATTGCCTAATTGCAGTAGGTTCTTATCTCCAGTCACCCCCCCCCCCATGAAACAGAGTCAAGTCTGACCTCACACTCATCTACACAACCCCATTGTTCTCTGCTTGGCTTATGGTTTCAGGCTTGTCCGCAGATCACCTTAGTATAGACCATAAGGAAGTAAAAGTTGGGATTGGGAAAGCTGTGTCCTTCAGACAGCCTGGGAGAAAAAAAAATCAAAGGACAACTGCCCTGCCGTTTCATCACTGGGAGCCTGTTCGTGGAGGAACTTCATTTGTATAACACAGTGTAAGGGCCCATTTACTGGAAATACATTTTGCATCTATGGGCTGTACATGTGACTTCCTATTCCTCTCCGCATTTTCTTTCACAGGGATGAAACTGGGGTCCAGCCTCTTCTTCCCATCCCCACACAATACCAGAGTGATATGGTCTGAGACTTTACACACTCTGTCATTTCTGTCTTTTGCCACTTGCCTATTGGCTCACTCCGTAGCAACTACAGCATCCACTTCCTGTTTGGAAACGAGTTTGAGCATACTCCTGCCTCAGATGCTTTTTTTTAAAAAGTATATTTCTCCTTTCTTGGTACTATTGGAAATGCATAATTCCTGGACTTTTGCAAAGTTACTCCCAGCTTCCCTGAGAACTTTGCAAGAGACACTGTCTCCATCAATGGTGGGTCACTTCCCTAACCATCCTATCCACTTGTGAACTAACAGTTTAATACAATCATAATATTTTCCAGTTGATTGTTCCCTTAGCATATGAGTACCACAAAGACAAGGTCCTTAATACATTACTAGTTTTCCTCCTGTAACTAGAGGATATCTGGCCCAGAGCAGACAACTAAATTATGTGTGTCAACAAACTTCTTTCTTCCTAGAATTTTTATGTAAACAGAAAGCAATAAAAAAAAATAGTGAATCAGCTAATATGTGAGTTTTAGTACTTATATTTATCAGACATTCAGTGATATTATCACTGTTATCTCTTTGACTCTGCATTCTCATAGCCATGGTTTATAAACCATTAACGAAGTTATAGCTATTTAGATAGATATATTACATATTTACTAAAGAGAAATGTGCTAACTTTGGCTCATTTGGTTCTTATTTTATGACAACACTGCGAGTTCTGTTCAGAAAACTTCATAGTAAATTCAGCAAAATAGAGTATATAACACTGAAATTAAAAAAGCTTTGAAAAACAAAAGGTTCTGGCACTTTAAAAAATAAGAAAAGGAAGGTTAACATATGTTATTTCTATTTGGTTAACATAACGTATTTTTCGAAGGTAATTACAACACAGATTCCTCCACTACCTAGCATGAGAAACTGTCTTAGGTAACGTCTAGTCTCGCCCATTCATTCATATTACAGGCATTTCCTACATACCTATTATGTGCTGGGCACTAGCTTTGGAATAGAAATTGAGCAAAGCAAGAATCAATAATGTAGACAGACGACTGCCTCCGGGTCAATAATGTAGACAGACGACTGCCTCCTTGAGCTACCTTGGCAAGCACCTGTTTTGACAGCAGTGAAACTTTTCCCCACCCACAATCGATGATGTAGGGACTCAAGGAGCGCTATTTTGCTCCTGTTACATATCATCTTGCACATTTTCCCAGAACCCACATGTTAAAGTATCTGTACAGCTTCAGAATGAAGATATATTATTCTCTGCCACCACCACAGGAGAAAACATTTAGGGAGTGCTTCTCAGATTTTGATTTATTAAAGACAAAGACATTTGTATTTCTCACCACGGAATATTTATACATAAATCCCTTCTCTTTAAGTAATTGTGGACAAAAAATATCTCTGGAAACAGGGAGAGTGTCCATTAAGCAGAGATGGATTTACGCAATGTGTGAGCACATTCAGTATTTGTTCTTCCCTGCTGCGGTTGCAGCAGAAATCCATTCAGTCCAGGGAGAAGAGTAGCTGTGAATTTGATTCAATTGTAACCATAACTAACCAGAGGCTTTGGTACATCCATCCCTTCCTCGACCTTGACTCCTATCCTGCTCAGCAAACTGTGAATTGGCTTGTGCTTGTGAGTCCCTCCTGCAGCTGGGCAGTTGGTATTTTCAGAAACAGGGCGTTCTTTCCTTCATGTCTTTCTGTTTGGCTAAGTGTTGCTGGAGCTCCTAAGAATAGTTTCACTCTCCTCATAAAACCCAAGTTAACTAGACTACATGATATTTTCCTCCCTATTTTCAGCCTAACATTTTTTTTTTTTTGAGGAAGCCACCTCTGGGCACACATAAACCAGATGTACTACAGCAATTTATAATTTGTAAATATTTTTACACCCAGCTTTTTCATTTCCTAGAAATGAAAAGAAACAAAGAAAGAGGAAGAAGCTTTTGATCTCCCCACAATTACTGTAAACTCTAAAAAGTGGCTTCCCACATATATAATTTCATGTCAGCCATCAGTCCACAGTTTTAAAAGAAAATATTTTTAATTCAAAATTCCCATGAGAAAGAAGTTCCAAACATATACAAAAACACTCTTCAACACCATGGGTGAATTCCTACCTTCAACCTTTTTATTCACTATCAAGCAAAATTATCCATGAAGTTAAAAAATATACACCGGTAGACTCAACATGTGTGCATGTCACTGTGAAGACTCAATATTGGACTAATCTGAAGCAAAAATATCAGTTAATATTGATTACCATTGAGTTGTCCATAAAACAACTCCCTAAGTAGGATTAGTAGTGAATTTAAGACTTCTTCTTTGTATTTCAATAGGTTTGAAAAGAATATTTCCTTAAGAGTTGTTTATTTGGAATATATTATGGTCCATTCTATATTTGCATAAAATATCCCTATTGCAGGAATGCAGGGAAGACATTCAATATTGTTTGGGGAAATTATTTATTGTATGGATCAAATACAGTCTATATGTCATATGATACTGATTTTGTTTTGCTGTTCTTTGAAGGTTTTAAAGATGCCAGAGAAGTTATATGACTACCTCAAAGAGCCATGATAATGGTATGCACTTATGAATGCTTCTTTTTCCTTCTTTGGGTTTTATTTTTCTTTATTTACCTTCTATTTCTCCAGGCTTCTCTTGGTTTTGTCTTATCCTGTCATGTGGACCTTGGTTAGTCAGTCAAATGCATATTATATAAAAAGACAAGGAGTATGGTTTAGATGTGAAATGTCCACGATACACTCATATGTTTAAAGCTCTGATCCGCAGATGGTGGCAGTGTATAGAAAGGTTATGGAAGCTTTAGCAGGTAGAGGTTCGCTGGAGGATATATGTCATTGGGGGTAAGCATCAAAATTTTATTGTCTAGGTCCATTGCTCTGCCTTCTGGGTGTGGATGTCCTATGGTCAGGCACACCCCAGGTCCTGCCCACCCTGCCATCCCTGCCTGTTGCCACATCTTCCTCTCAAGGAGAGACTCCATTCCTTTGGAACTTTAAGCCAAAACAAATGCATGCTCTTTTAAGTGGTTTCTGTTGGATATTTTATCACAGCAACAGAAAACAAAACTGATACATAGGGTTTATGGGTACTGGGAAAACATAGGCATTTGCTAGCAACAAATAAAAACACAGACAGACAGACAGACAGACAGATGAAAATCCTTGTCAGGTACGTAAAGGTTCATCTGTGAGTTAAGCCTATCTCATTTTTCTTTCCTTCAGAGAAGGCAAATCAAGAGCAGCTAGCTTGAAGGCTGAAACAGTGAAAAGATGGAATTCAAGTGAAGAGGGATGTGCATGGATTAGAGAGTCAGTAGATCATCTTAAAGAGAAGATGTATATTTTTAAAGATGATTCAGGAATTGATGATATCTCTCAGTGTCAGGGCATTTACCTATTATACTCAGAGACTTGGGCTTGATCTTTGGCACTACAAATAATAATAAAACCAAATGAAAGAAAGAGAGAGAGAGAAAGAAAGAAAGGAAGGAAGGAAGGAAGGAAGGAAGGAAGGAAGGAAGGAAGGAAGGAAGGACAGAAGGAAGGAAGGATCCTTCAAGTAAACATGTTTTACATGAAGGACATTCCAAGATCTTCCAGAAGATTCTGGAACACAAAAAAAAGGCAGACTGCCTTATGCCGAAGATTCCAATGCAACTAACTCAGAGTTACAATCTTGGGAAACTATTCTGAGTTATCAGGGCTTAAATTACATATGGTAAGATCTTCATTCTCTTTCCTGAACATCGTGGCACATATTTGGATGGTACGGTGGGGTCACAAACTATTTACTTATTACAGTATTTTATTTATTATTACAAATACCCTGACTTAACATTTAAAGAAAACAAAATTTGCAGATCTGGGCTATCAGTAAAACCCTAAAACTTAAATAGAGTAACACTTGTCTCAGGTCTCCTAACTTTATAGAGTAGATACTATGTCAGGATACCTGCTCTTTGAAGTTAGGTGTTGAACACCATGTCCTGAATAAGATCATGGGTGGCAATCTAAGGGACAAATTTCTAGCGTGCAAGACATACATAGTGTTGCCAGTTCATTATGGATAGCTCCCATGGGCTCATATGCTTGAATCTTCCATCATCGGGAGTGGCACTACTTGGTAAGGATCAGGAGGCATCAACTTGGTGGAAGAAGTATGCCATGTGATGCTGAGCTTTGAGGTTTCAAAATACCAAGCCAGGCCCAGGAGCTCTTCCTCTTCCAGCTATCTATGGATCCAGATATAGAACTCTCAGATACTTCTCCAGAACCATGTCTGTGTGCCTGTCACCATGCTCCCTGCCATGATGAAAAATGACTCAACCTCTGAAACTGTAAGCAAGCTACAACTAAATGTTTTCTTTGTATGTGAATTGTCATGGTCATGGTGTCTCTTCAAAGCAAGAGAACACTGGCTAAGTCACAGAAAGATACTGCCTATAAGTCTCCTAATTTTATAAGGAGAGGTACCATAACACACACACACACACACACACACACACACATACTCAGAGACTTGGGCTTGATCTTTGGCACTACAAATAATAATAAAACAAAATGAAAAAAAGAAAGAAACAAACAACAAAAACCTTGATTTCTTCAGAACAGAAAATAAAAGTGAAGAAATATTTTATCTTAGAAGGTATGGATTTTCTGGAACAGGAGAATCATTGTGTGTTTACAGAGAAATTCATATATATAAATAGAACAACAGGCCATTTTATGATATCAGAATGGTCTCATGCTTAGAAACTTCCTATGATAACGGTGGTGTCTCCAGAACCAGGGGTTATCTATTTGGTTACAGCATTATTTTTTTAATATAAATGAATAAATATTGTTAAAATATTTAACAGAATTTAGTTAATTAACTTTAAATAATGCTTTATTTATGCTTTGAGAACTTCATTCAATACATTTTAATCTGAAGTTAAATAGCTAGTAAACCATGAAGAAAGACTCTCTTCCAAGGAAAGGAACTAGAACATAGGATTATAGAGGGGGAAGGCGGGTGGTGGTGGCGCATGCCTTCAATCTCAGTACTTGGGAGGCAGAGGCAAAGGCAAAGGCAGGCAAATTTCTGAGTTCAAGGCCAGCCTGGTCTATAAAGTGTGTTCCAGGAAAGCCAGAGCCACACAGAGAAATCCTGTCTTGAAAAAAAAAATGGGTGTGTGTGTGATTAAATTGGAAAGGGGATGAAAAGGTGCAGGAGGAGATATGGCAAGGAATAAATCACACTAAAATCTGAATAAGTTATATAGAAAGGTACTACTGCAGAAGCGTACTAAAATATTACATAAGTAAGTGGCTGATAAGCAGGCGGAATACCCCAAGTAGACATCGTATGCTGCACTCAAATAGTCCTCCAAGGTTTAAAGATCCCTTGTAACTGGTCTACTGGCTGTATCTTATTTATAAATGGAATGTATTTTATTTAAATGTGTGAGCCTAGGGAAAAATAGGGTATTGGTATGCACCGCAAATAGCTCTGAGTATATCCATTTTAATTATAACTATAAAAGGAGGTGCAAATGATCATTTCTTTTATGAAATACTCAGCAAGACAACAAATGCCATCTTAAAAACTCTGAGCACTAAACAACCCTGGAACTGAAGCCAGCCAATCCAATGTCATAGCTTCCACAGAGCGCTAGGGTATTCTAGTCTTGTCTGCATTTGCCAAATATCATTCTAAAGAACTGTTTTCTCAAAAGTCCCCAGTGACCTCATGCACACAGTCCAGCAGCCTTTAGCTTGCATCTTACTAGTTCAGTGCCTAGGTGTGTGCAAACACGACACTCACAGATTCTATCAATGCTGTCCCAGACACAGTTCAGATGCCAGTCGCCACCCACAGAAGAGATGGCCCTTTCCTTTAAGACATGTATTATTCTTATGTGTCATATCTCTTACACATAACTTCTATTTCCAAAATCCTTGTGAATGAGGCTTGCATGGATGTGGGTTGAGAGTCTGTGTTTCCTGACAGTGCCTAAATGACTCTTTCCCTGAGGACATTTCCACATGTGACTTTCTGACACCTCAAAGGTGTCCTTTTTCATCAGCCTCCTAATCAAACACCCCTCTGATGCTTCCTCTCCAAGTCATGCAATTTGGATCCCACTAGTGCCCTGACTTAACGTTTCGCCTTTCTCTCCTTCCAGACACAGACATCTGGTTCAACAATCCCAAATTCCTTCCTTGTTAGTCCTTTCCATTTCCTGTATCAATACTTATTTAAAAATTTCTGAAATTTTGTCATCTCTACCTAAGCACAAATACTACTTTTAACACACCCATGTTTATGGTAGAACTTCTGAAAAGATATTCAAAGTGTCCCTATATAGAATAATGGAATATGAACGTCTTTACCTAGAAATGAAAGCCCTCAACCATGCTTCTAAATTTCCAACTATCACTTTGAATCATCTCTCACTCTTCATAAATATACTTAAAAATTTTATTCCTATTTCTGACCTACACCATGTGATCTCCTTAAATATTTCTCCCATACTTTTACTTAATTTTGGGGTGCTAGCAATCAAACTCAGAATGTGTTACCCTAAGCTATAGTTTTATCTCTCTTACTATAAAAAATATCTTGATCTCTCTACAGCACAGATAGTTTCCTGGCTCAGGATTCCGTTACCAGGCCTTGCCATGTCTTATGACTTTAATTCAAGTAAATCTATTTTTAGAACAGATTATGGGTCTTTTCTTCATGGCTATTGTATCTAAACGAAATAAAAGTGCCATGAAGGGAAAATGAAATAAAAATGGAGCAAAAGAATGAAGAAGCATCTGGCCGTGACTATGAAATGACAGCAAGATTTGAGAGACAGCATGGAAGAAGTCCTCTAGCCCAATGGCTCCCAACCTTCCTGAGCCCAGTGGCTTCTCTTACCTCCCATTCATACAGTTCCTCATGTTGTGGGGACCCCAACCATAAAATTATCCCATTGTGACTTCACAACTATAATTTTGCTACTCTTATGAATTGCAAATATCTGATACACAGGATGTCTGATCAGCAAAAGGGTCTTGACTCATGGTTGAGAACCCATGGTAGAGAACCACCATCATAGAGGTTACAAATATAGGAAACTACATGCTCGGCAGAGCTTGGGTAGCAGATCAGGGACTGGGATGCAGAAAGGGAATATATACGTTGCTTTATGAGGAGGGGAATATTATTTAAATTAATATACTGTATCTAAAAATACAATTATTTTTACAAAATGTTTTTATTAACTCACTAATTACCTTCATATTCACAATGATTCCAAGGTATCCAAACTTGCAACACCCATTCTAGCCGATTATATTATCTGAAACACAAGATTCTGGAGCCTGCCTCACTTGCTGACAGAGGTTGCTTAAGGACAGTTAGATTGAGTCCTGTCTCCACACTCAGTCCTGCCAGGGCAGGACTCTTGGTTTGGAAAGCACTCATGAAACACTCATTGAATTCACAAGTTTTATTGCCTCCATCAACCATTTTGGGGAAAAAATATGCTAATTTGATTTTCTTATCAACGTACTCGTCAGTGTGACTCGTAATTTACATGTTTGGCCGAGGCAATACTATTCTTTGCTCCATACGAGCTATCACGCTTGGCAGAACATACCTTTCTCTCTGATGCCTGAGCAATTGTACCTCCTTAAGTATAATAGCTTTCTATTAGACCAGATTGTAACACTAATAGAAAAATCAGGCTAGCATTGCTTAGTCCCAGAGGAGATGAAGATTTTGAAGGGCCATAGTTTCTTTGCTCTTTAAGGAACATGGTCAGAGAACAATGTAGTGATTCCCATCTGAAAGCAGTCCAAAATTGGTTATGGAATTCCACAAATCAGCCTTACATATGTGCATAAATACAGGGTTGGGGTGTCTGACACCCTGGAGTGCTTTCCTATAAAAAGCTTTACATGTGCAAAGAAAGAGGTTATTTTGTACATCAATTAGTTGAAATTATAAAACACTAATCTCTCTATTGTTTAATCATACTCTTCTTGGACTTATCTTCTTTGTTTTAAACTAAACAGACTGACTTTCAACCCCGAAAGAACAGTTAATTATCACCATGTCCCGTTACAGAAAGTTGAGGAAAGAAAGTGTACCAGACACGAACAAATAAACACATCTGTGGAATTAACGTAAGAGCGATTTGGTTACCTTTGCCAGAATCAACTTTCAAATACTGAATTTTATATCTGGGGGAAAATTAAAAGTATGTAAAACAAACATCGCGGGCAAAAGAGCTCCTCAGAGTCACTGAGGAAACGGGACAAGTGAGTGCTTTGATCTCCTCATACTCTCTTATTCAGTGCACTTGGAAACGTGCAGGGCATAGATAACGCTGCTCTATCCTGAAGTGCAACACGATGTGGCTATTGTTTCTGGCAGCCATCAGCATTGTGGAGAATCCACGAAAGGTAAGAATCTGGCCAGGCACAGGAAGGACACTGGTTGCAGAGAGGCAATTGAAGCCCTAAACACGGTCTTCTCTGTTTCTGCCTGCTAAGCACACTCAGGAATCCAATTCATCAAGAAAATTAATCATATGGATTGCTAACAGCCTCACTCTCCGCATCAAAAGGTAATCTGTGTGTGCTGTCACAAGTCACACGCTGCAAGAATGATTAAATAGGGGCTGTCAGGAAGCCCATGCTACACAATGACTTATTTAAGTCATCTGTGTCTTACAGATATTTGTTTTCTGAATGACAGCAATAACGAAGTGTCTATTTTTCATCCCTAATATGTGTCTCTAATCTCCACCCCTTACACATTCCCACCCCTCACGAGTCCCCACCTCTCACCCATCTGCCCTCTCAGCCTTCCCCACCCCTCACCCATTCCCACTCATCACCACCCCTCGCCTGTCCCCGCCCCTCACCTGTCCCCACCCCTCACTTGTCCCTGCCCTCACCATTCAGACTCTTCAGAAGACTAACTATTGAATAGCTTCTTTACTCTCAGTGATTTTTCTTCTTGCATAAAGAATGGACTTGGTAACCAGTCCCTCTTGGGCTGACCCGTCAAGAAGTCATGCCTAGGTGTTTATACTTGGCAAACTGCTGTCAGCACTGGTTATTAATGAGGTTAGCCATGTAAGCCTTTAGTCTCTCCTTCAGAATAAGAATGGGACTTTTGTCTAAGAGGCATCAGGGTTATAAAATAATCAATTCCAAGTTCATCAGATGTTCTCGAGACTATGATTGCTACCAGGCCATCCACAGTAACAGTATTTTATATATTCCAGAGAATAGATGGGCAAATTTTCCTTAAACACTGGTTAGAGCCAGCAGAAAATTATTCCTTTGTGTTATACAACAAATTGTTCATGAAAACTATATGATATAAAAATGGTTTTTGGAAAATAAAACAAAACTTATTTTCATACTAGTCCATATGAGGCCACAAGAATCTTTAGAAAGGAAAGATCCACGAAACACTGACATTTCTCTGTACTCATAAAGTAGAAACTGTGAAACTGGATGAGTGTCTTTTTTTAAAGACTTATTTATTACGTATACAATGTTCTGCCTGCATATATGCCTGCATACCAGAAGGGGGCACCAGACCTCATTATAGATGGTTGTGAGCCAACATGTAGATGCTGGGAATTGAACTCCCGACCTCTGGAAAAGCAGCCAATGCTCTTAACTTCTGAGCCATCTCTCTAGCCCAATGAGTGTCTTTTAGAATGATTATGTCCCTATACCTGTGGTTCAGGAGAGCTTGGTGTGCTTATCTCTCACTGACCAGTGAACACGAGACGCCATGGTACTGCCAGCTCATGAACGGGAGGGACTTCAGTTGCTTTGGGATGCATGGGTTTGATTCTTATGCATTTTGACTTTCATTCTTCAGTGTCAAGAGATGGCATGGCAGGTAGTTGAGAATATGGAATTCATGGTGGGAGAGATGCTTGGCTACTATTCCAGAGGACCCTGGTTCAGGTCCCAGCACCCATGTTGTGGCCCACAACTCTGTAATTACAATTCCAGGGACACAGATGCCCTCTTCTGGCTTCTACCCATGTTCAGATATATAAAAACACACAAATAGCATTAAACAAGAAATAAAAATGAAAGGAACCTTTAAAAAGCTTTTTTAAAAAAAAGAATGTGAATATATAACACAAATTTGGTTAGTAGTGTGAACTGACTAATGTGCTTTCCTTCATTGTGTACTGCCATTCCTTTGGGTAAAATGGGCCCAACACTCATCCCAACTGTCTGGACTATTTGTAAGCATCAAATAAAAGAATATATATTATGTTGCCCAAAGCAAATAATCATTGAAAGATTCTTGTGATTAAAACCATCATTATCATTTATTATCTATAATTATTCCATAACCACACATAACTACTGACAGTTGAGTAATAATGTTTATGTCATATATAGCACAACATTCTACAACCACCAATACCAACTCTGCCTTAAAATGAAGATACTTGGAAATGTCACCGAAAGAACAAATTTAATCCATTAAAAATTCATGAGTTTATAATAAATTAAATGTTGCTTTGTAATATAATACTTTTTTTGTTATAAGGTAGGTGGAATCCAGAAAAAAGGCTAGTAGCACTAACTTTATGTTATTAATTTTAACCATTAGTCATAAAAAGGCAAAGTCACTGTGTTGATGGGTCTCTGGGAAGTAGCAGAAACCTAAGGCTCTTGGGGGACAGCTACCGCAGCACAACTTTTCTGCTGCTGTTAAAAGAAAAGGGGGTTGCTACATTACTGGCAACAATCTCAGAAACATAAAAATAAACACTCAAAATTTGATGCAACACAATAGCAGACATGCTTCATGTGGAAATGGTCTACAAAGAGGAAAACTCAAAAGAGTTTGTCATCTTTCCTTGCTTGTTATTTCCAGTGAGTTAAAAAGATCCTTTTACTGTGCATATTCTAATTATCATTTCAGAG
Source organism: Mastomys natalensis (assembly GCA_021653895.1). Classification (NCBI taxonomy): domain Eukaryota; kingdom Metazoa; phylum Chordata; class Mammalia; order Rodentia; family Muridae; genus Mastomys; species Mastomys natalensis. Next base: position 134,513 of record JAJTUV010001657.1, on the reverse strand, counting down.
AATTTTTATCATCAAGTTACTCCACAGAGGTTATAAATTCGATTCATACACGCACACATTTCACTGTATAGTCTTCTAAGACACTAACAGGTCATCCATCATCCAATCCTTAATAAGGAAAGTTAAAAAGAAATGAATGATGTAAGAGGTAAAGGCATTGTGCTTTGTCAGGAAGGGACTCAAGGCATGCCTGGTCCATGCTGTATCGAAATGGGACTGGCATGAAAAGTCAGAGAAAAGGATTTTGGCCCAAGGACTTAAATAATGTAGCTTGCATTTGCCTAATTCTAAAAAAGAAAAACAAATTATCCCTAGTTTAGGAACACATTATATGGATAACACGTGATGTTTATAGATGCCTTTGAATTGAAAATATTAAATAAAAGTAGAATTGCATTTCATGGTTGATCTTCATTTAGTTACAAGAAGACATGTACTTTGAATCTACAACTAAAAAGAATAAAAAGAGTGAAGGAAGGAAGAAGGAAGGAAGGAGAGATTAGCTCTTGAAGATAAATTTTTAAAGGATTTTTTTGCATTTATTCATTTTGTGTGTGTGTTTATGTGCATATATGTGTATGTATATATGTATGTATGTACATATGTATGCATGCATGAGGATATATCAACATGCCATGATGCATGTACAAAGATAAGAAGACAGCTTTCAGGAGTAGATTTTTTTCTTTCTATTATGTGGGTTCCAGGGATTGCACATGTTCTCAGGCTTGAAGTCCAGCATTTTTACCACTGAGACATCTCTGAACTCACTCTTGGGGCAAAATATACCAATCCCTGCTCTGATTTTGAATAATGCTCACTTATGTGTGTGTGTATATATATATATATATATATATATATATATATATATATATATATATATATATATTTATAAGCATTCCCATAAAAAGAAGCTAAGAGTATAATGGCATCTATTATTTTAACTTAAATATTGTGTATTCTGACCAACATAAAAGCAAAAAATGTCTCTGAGATGAATTACTGAGATGAGTAGAAGCTTGGTGATTAACATTAAGATCAATCTTTATAAAACACAAATACCCTTTCCAAACACTAATAAGTTTTAAAATCTTTTGTTTATAAAATTTTTCTTTACTGAAATAAGCCAGACCCTATGACATTGTATACATTACTACTACCTCATTGTATAGAATCTGAAAATTGGAAATCAGTGTGTGGTGACTGGCAGTGAGTTGGTGGTTTCTTGGAGCTTGAAACATGGAATTATGCTGAAACAGGGACAGTAGGGAATATTTGGTGGGTGACACAAATTCTCTCTGTTTTGAGTCTGGTGGTGGTTATATGTATGTGTACATTTGTGAAAATCCATCAAACTGTACATATAAGGTTGTTGTATTCCGCTGCTTGTCAATTACACCTTAATTAAATTAACTTTAAAAGAGAATAAAAGCAAGATAGAAAAGGTTCTATTTTTGCAACTAAAAACAAAAGTTTTAAATATTTAAAAAGTCTTATATAGTATAACATAAAAGAGACTTAATTAGAGGAACATAAAATTCATGGGAAAAACCCACACCACAAACCAAGAATTAGATGAAATTCCATTTAAAATTGGAGGAGGACCTATAGTGACATTTGCAAAATAACTACAAAGTTCATAACTCCAAGAAATACCTCAACACCAAATGACAGGGTGTTTCTGAAGAAAACTGTGAGGTGACATCTGGCAACTAGTTGTTTGTTAATATTAGCTCAATTAATACACTGCACATAGACTGTAGGGCCATGAAAGGTGTCTTGGTTTTTGGTAGAAGTGCTGGCTAGAAGTAGCCCGGAGATCTTACAAGGGATGGACACATATTCTTTCATGCTCCCAGAATCCAGACTCCTGACACATGACATAAATCTCCATTGACCTGCACTGTTCAGTCAGGTAGGCCATTGCAGCCTCCCCCAAAGAGCACAGGTAGAGGGTGTGACTACAGGCCTCAGGCCCTAGAGAGATTTACATATTAATGAGTTACGTGAAGGCCAGAAGGCATAGCCAATTAAGCATTCTTCCCTAGACCTTCCTTCCTTTCTCCCTCCCTATTTAACTCAGGTCTGCCCTGAGTTTCAAAGAAGTACATCTAGATCCATCTACATCCACCATAAAAATAAACCCTTTTTGAACCATGGACTTTGTGTCTCTGGGGTCCCCTGTGGGGAAAATGTGAAGGCCTTTAATGTTGAGCTGCTACAGCTGCCGTGCCTAACTTCCTGCCAGGAGGATCTCTCTGCATTCTAGCTACAGGGACCCACAACTTCAAGCAAGCTCTGAGTCTGCCAAGCGAGTACAATAACCAAATCTCTTTCTCGAGGGGTGCCGCCGGGGTCCCTTTCTTCTCTCCCGCCTTGTTTCTCTTGGCTGTGGGCTGGCTGGTTGCACACCCATATGCTTCCAGTTTTGGTCCTTCCACGGCCTCTCAGTGGTGTCTGAGAGCCCAAAGGCTTGAGATCAATCGGTCCACAGCCACCTCCTGGTCTGGGGATCCCCAATCCAAGAGCTCTGTGCCTCCATGAAACTTCAGACTGCGTGAGAGCTCCCCGGTTGGGCGGGGACCTATAGTGCCCACTCGGTGCTGTGTGCAGAGTAAACTCAGTCAAGACTCCCACTCTCGAGTCTCTTTGGAGCCGTGGGAATCACAACAGCCCAACAAGTTTCAAGAATCCATGCCTGCACCCACACATGAGCTAATCATTCCCTGAAATAGATGATTTTCAAAAGTCCCAGTTCTCTCTGTCTGTCAGGTGGGTCCAGGATTGAACCCCAGTCATGGTGATCCAGTAACATGGCTACACTTTCACCACATGTTCTTCAGGTTACATATGCACTTTGGAACTCAGTGGAACAGCACGTAGGGTGTGCTACTCCACATCTCTCTTCAGCTCTGAGTTCACATATCCATGTCAGTGGCTGTCAACTGGCAGCTATGGCGGTATTTACTTCAAAGATTGGCTTAACCATAGGGCTTTGCCTGTTGCTTTAAAAATTTTGCAAATATAACAGAATTACTGAGAATATGTTAACAATACACCAAGAACTTAAAATATGTCATAGCTACACACCTTTAAACATTCTGTGCTGGACTGTATAGAAAGATCAAGAATGTAGTCTTACCTGTATTAAACATTTAATTATCTGACTCAACAATGAAGTTTCTAAGAGGACTGACAAATGATGTATTTCCAAAACATGTTGGTGTCCTCTGACTTCTGTTTCACTGGGTTCACAAAGAAAATTACTCTCCAATATTACTAGTATGCTCATTCATTGGTTGCAACCAGACATTGGCTTCCATCCCAAGATTTAGCAAAACCCAAACAAAGTAGTTATGTAAAATAAATAGTTGCTGTTTATTATACATAACATAAAATATTGAATAAATATATAACATCAGCATTCATTTTACTTCTATCTATTGTTTTCCATCATGTAACATAAATTGTGTCTTCCTTTGTCAATCAACAACTATGTTGTTTTAAGATTGATTGTTTTTATATGCTATGAATATTTCCATATGTTTCTTTTAGGCATATGAGCAAGACATAAAGGGAGTGGGTCCATCTGACCCTTGTACTTTGTTCTACACCTCACACCTCCAATCATGGGATCATGGGATGTCTTGTCCAAATGATGGTTGTTAGGTTAAAATCCACAGAGTAGGTGAATATTTTTTTATAAGTCTATCTTCCACATAGCCAACCATATTACTGGTGAATCTAAGTCCAATGCAAAGACTGTGGGTGCCGAGGATGGAAGCAGGACACCCAGGCTATCGAGCGTGTGAATCTGCTGATGGGTAAAGATAAGGTCCTGAGCAGGGGAGGAAACAATGGGATGCCAAGAAAAAGAGATTTCTAAATTCAAACCTGGCCTGCCATGTTTTAGCAGTTGTATTTAGGAAGCTCAAGAAAAAAATGCTAAATATGACATTAAAGGTAAAAGTGCTATCTCTTAATAAATGAGTCTCAGTTTGAAATCTCAACATGAGCTTTTTCCCATATTGAATTATTTCCTATTACTGAATTATTTCCTAGTTTAAAAAAATTCTCAAGGGGGCTGGAGAGATGGCTCTGTGGTTAAGAGCACTGACTGTTCTTCCAGAGGTCCTGAGTTCAATTCCCAGCAACCACATGGTGGCTCACAACCATCTATAATGTGATCCAATGCCCTCTTCTGGTGTTTCTGAAGACAGTTACAGTGTACTCATAAAAATTAATAAATAAATCTTTTAAAAAATTCTCAAACAGAAAGAAATGCTCTAAACTGTAGTGACATATGTGTTTTGGTGGCACCTGAGGTTATAATAGAAGAAAGTCATTATCTACTCTGAGAAATAAGTAATTTAATCAGGCATGATATGATTTGTAAGGTCATTTTACAAATAAATGAATGACAAAGAATTTATTCAGCCATTCAAGGTAACTATAATCACTTAAAGTGTAGACATTTCTAATGGGTTATCTGATTTACCCTCAGTTTTTATTTTTTACTACCATCTTCAATGTGAGTCTATGAATAATATTTTCAGAGAAAATCTCGGCATTATATCACAAGGAAAATGTCCCCATATCGTGGGAACCCTTGAAAGATAATGTTAGTAGTCATGATTGCTAATAAAGACAGGTTTCATGTCTGTTTTATGGTTTGTATTTTTTTTTTCAAATATCCCATTTTAGACACAGTAATTCAACCAAGATTGCAAATGCAAACTTGTAGGCAATTGTGGCTATTCCTATTAATAAGGTCCAAAACCAGCCCAAAGCCTGGAAGGGAGCTGGTGATCTTGCTTCAACAAAGATGAGGCAGCAGGTAAGAAGCTGAGTAGACCCCAGACACTTGCAGCGGAATCTCTGCAGGCAGGAGTGAACCTGTTATAATCTGTTGTTATCTTCAGAGTCTCCCCCCACACCTCTACCAAGGAAGATCTCTAGGAAATATATTCAATTCTTCCTTGATCTGAAGCAAGGCAAGCTGTGTTGCCCTTAAGCGCAGCCCTACAGAATGTAGACTATTTCACTTTTTAATGGTACAGGTTCGACCTGACAAATTACTCTAGAAAGATTTTAGAGAGCAAAAAAACAAAAAGCATAAAACAAACAAACGAACAAACAACCTTAAAGGGCATTTTACGACCTTTAGCCAATCTTCCCCAGACTTTACAAGATAAATTCGATCATAAAGATGTAGTGACTGAATTTTTAGAAAATGAAATAGAATTACTATTTTGGAAGGAATACATATCAAGTTAATTGGTTGTGTTCTGCATGCCACCTGCCACAATTCTTTTTTTTTTTAATGGGTTTTATTTTTGTGCAGGAGAGTTCATACGTTTCAGGATGCAGTGCAGTTCAAGAGTCGAGACAATTCTCTATTGTCAGGCTGACCACTTAGTTGTGAACATTGACTTGTCTGAAAACTATAATAAAGATAGTCTCACTTTAACATCTTTATCATCATATCAGATAACCACAGCATTTTATCTGATGTGTCTCCTGTGTTCATTAAGTCATATCCAAAATGTCTCTTGATCAGTTTTCCAGCTAAAAAGAAATTAATATGGAATTACAATGTAAAATGACAAGAGAATAAATATTTACTTTTTCTGAAAAAAAAAAAAAAAAGATTTGTCATATAAAACTAAGAGAGATGTCTGACACGAAGCCTGAACTGGTTATTGTTTCCATAAATAAGACAAAACATTAGTGTGTGAAATGTCTGCAGACCTTCTTCAGTCCTCTGGACAAACTTCGTGCTTTTCATCCTGAACTTCGTAGGGCCATGAGAAAACTGCACTGCCTGAAGATGCTGCATGAGCCATTAGTAACTGAGCTGGTGAATCTGCCCTTCCATTTAGACCAGGTTTCCAGGTGTAAAACCTGCTTCACCATGCAAAAGTGTTAAGTGTGCTTGGTTAGAAGCTACATCTTGCTGTTGAGTGAAGGCTACACATAAAAAGGGTTTTGGTTCCAGATAAAATGTTGCAGCCTCTGTGTCCACTCTTTTCCTAATCCTCCCAGCCTTGCAGTCTTTGCCAATTCAAACCCTGTCGTCCTAACTTAACATTCCTCTAACTGTCAGGACATCTTAAGGTTCCGAGGAGAAAAGGGGTCATATGCATTTTCTCAATGCTACAAAACTGCACTGACAATATTTACTTTGAATACCACATGTCTTTCCCTCAGCGGAATAGCCTGCTATTGTTACAGCTGAAAGCCATATAACTTCCAAACTAGGAAATATTTCCAAATCAAAAACTTGTGATGATTGTGTGGCCACGATGCCTGGCTATACTATTCTTCTTTTCATATCACACAGGCCCAGCATCCCTTAAAAGGTCAATGTAGGGAATGATTTAGGTCCGAGAATGGGCACTTTCATATACTGGAGAAAGATCCCAGGTTCCATGGGCTGGAGGCTTCAGTGGCTGCAGGCCCGGCAGGTCCCAATGATACGAAGAAGTCCTTGATTCCAAAAGGCTTTATTGTCATGGCGGATGGTAGGTGGATCTGGATGTACCCCCCTAAACTCAGGGCAGACCTGAGTTAAGTAGGGAGGGAGAAAGAGGGAGATTCTGGGAAGGAATGCTTAATTGGCTCCGCCCTCTGACCTTCATTAGTATGTAAATCTCTAGGGCCTGAGGCCTGTAGTTACACCCTCTACCTGTGCTTTTTGGGAGGGGCTGTAATGGCCTTTGTGACTGAACAATGTAGGTCTATGGAGATTGGACTGCTTGTTAGGACCCTGAGTTCTGGGGACGTGGTCAAACTCCTGCCGTTTCTCCCTTGGAGTCTTGGGGTTCTAGGCCCATGCCCAGCTAAGAATCAGGATACCCTTACGCAGTCCCACAGGTCAACATATCCGAAGGCATGGCTATTTTAACAAGCCCTCTGTGCAATATGAAAATGTCCAAATCTTATCAAGGTTTAAAATGTATCATGTACTTTAGTAGCTTGGAGCTCTTCCAGATCAGTGTTTCAGAAGACTAAAAATATATCAAAACAAAAGACAAGGCAGTTGTCACCCATTCCCCTTCTAGTTTCTATTCTGAAGTGTGAAGCCTGCAAGGCAATTACAGGAAGAGATCGTGGACACATGCATACTGACATTCAATAGTTATTGTCCTTGAACCATATCCTGTCTATCAAGAGAAATGTCATTTATTTATAAAGTCAGCCCTAGATATCTATGGGGAATTCAATGCAAGAACCAAAATCTGTAGAACACAAAATGTGTACAGTTGACCAATTTCCTTATACAAACTGCTGTATTCTTGCCTATGACTCAGGCCCAATTTCACATATATTTTAAATTGTCTCTAGAGTACATACAATATCCAACATGTCATCGTTCTATGTCATTGCTACACTACACTGATCAGAGAATGAGAAAAAGGATGGCCAGGTACTAAAGACTCTTTTGGGCCTGTGTGATGGCTTACAGGGTAAAGGCACTTGCTGACAAGCCGGATGACTGGAGCGGCCTGGTTTTCATCCTAACAGTGCAACATGCAAGACAGCGGGTGAACAGATGAAGTTCAGTGTCTTACTCTTACCCCATGACCAGTGCTCTAAAATACTTGTGGGTCTGAGAAGAACCAATTTCATTGGTAAATCATGATAGCTTTTCCTGTGAAGTGTACTCAGAGGGACTATGTAGCACACCATAGGTTGAGGCTTTAACCTCTCTGCACTGAAATGAAGATCCAAAGTGATGGTATCTCCATGGAATTCCTCTCTCATACCTGTTTGTTAAGTAGAACCATACATCACCAGGCAGGCAAGTGGAGCATCCTGAGAAGCAAACATTACCTGCAAAATCACAACTCTTAGGAAAAACTTATGTTTACCAGGGTGGTAAGATGTATGGAGTCCCCTGCAGCAGATTTTTTTGAGACAGAATGGTATCATGTAAGAAGATTCTGAACCTATATTCTGTGTAAGTCTTTGAATGTCATAAATATTTGCTCATCCCATTGTCTGGCCAGCTAAGCCTAATTGGTCAGTTCTAGGCCAGTGAGAGATAAGTAGATGATGTGTGTGTGTGTGTGTGTGTGTGTGTGTGTGTGTGTGTGCACATGCACACACACATACATACACATGGAAAAATATGCTAGAAAATAGTTATCAAATATCATACATGAGTATGATAAGCTCTAAATGAATATGGAATTGTGAATATGGAAGACTATGATTTAGGATATATGTAAAGTCTTCTAAATAGCAAGACTTTACAGAATGTTAGTCAAACCACAAATATAATGCAAGGTGTTAGGGAAACAGAAAACAACAAAATAGTGATATAGGCTTGATGTGGCATGAGTCAAATTGAGTCTGGGCTACTAAGTCTGCAAGAAAGTAGACAGGCCAACAAGTCCAGGAACAAAGTAGTCAGCAGGAACTGTTTCTAGAGCAAACATATGGGTAGACATGTCCCTTAATTGTGATAGGAAATAGGACCATAATGGAGTTGTGTGGTAGCCAGGCTGGAACAGACTGCTTCACCTTCCTTCCTTCAGACAAGTGCTGAGATCTTGTGCACAAAGCAGAGCTTATGTGCCACAAAATAAGACTCTGGTATTCAGCAATTTCTTGGTTAACGATACACTGTCTGCATGAGATCTCTGGGAGGTGGATTCTCAGCTCCATAGACCATAGCAGAAACCAATTATAAACAAAGGAGCTTTGGCATCCTGAAAACATGAGCATGTTTGTCTAGCTCAACTTAAGCCCTGTCAGAGACACGTTAGGGAAAAACTCCTTTTTTCTGAGACATGTACTCTTAGCATAAAAAGGAGTCACATTCTTGAAGCACAGTGTGATCTTGTCTCAAGAAGTGAAGCCATTGGACTCCCTAGGACTCTGTTTCAAACTCTGGACACAAATATTGCTCACATGCAGATCTGATGCTTTGAAGATGCCTATAGTGTACAGAGTGAGTGGGTTTACAGTGAAATCCTAATAGACTATTGTTTAAGCACTTATAGTTTATATAGTGTATTGCCAGCTAACATCCCATAGATCTGCTCATTCTATTATCTATTCTATATAATAGTTCCCTAGGCACAAATATCCACTAATGACACACATCACACACAAGCAACACTATTCAATTAAACATTGACTCTGATACTTTCCATGATCCACAGCAGAGCTGAGCAACTGTCAGACTACATTGTTCCACAAAACTTACCAAAGACAGTGAACTTTGTCTGTTTTAGTTGCCAGAGCCTTCATTTTTATTACTATAAAATGTACTGGTGAACTATTACCACTGTAAAAAATTACCACACATTGAAAGATAGAAAATAACAAACACTAATTAATTTTCAGCTGTGGAGCCTAGAAGATCTGGAGAGAGAGGGGGGGGGGTTCTCTTAAGAAAGCTCTATAAAGTATCACTTCCTTGTCATGCTGGGTTCCTATGGTACCTGTCCCCTCTCAGATCCACCCTTTACAGTGTTTTTGGTTTTTATCTTTGCCATGACTGAGAGTAATCTCCACATGTCTAAGTCATTTCCAGAGTCCCATCAACAAAGTCCTTCAATGTACCTTAAGATAATCACTAGTTCTAGAAATAAGCATGGATCTGTCTCCAGAAGGGCTCATTAGATAGGCCACAAGAGATCAAACAATACGTTTTTCTAAGAAAAAGGATTCTGAACAATAGAAGAAAGATCTGTAATTGCAATCTAATATAATATAATCTTATCATTCAACAAACATTCTCCAGTTTCTTAATTATTTCTTCTCTAGTGTGTCGCTGTAAATAACCTGTTTGCACTAATGTGTGTTCCTGTCTCAAAAGATAACAGACACATTAGAGCCTTGACTTTGACTCTCCTATTTCTTCATTCAAAACCTCAAATGCCAGGTAAATTTGAATATGATATCACCATAAAAATGTTGTCAATAAAGAATAGTATATTGGTATGTTTCTCATTCTAGTATATATGAGAAAGAGTTTCACTTATGTGTAGCTATAAATAAGTAGAAAGAAGAAATGCCATCAGTATGGTAGAGTATGGTTATAGGGGTGCTTCCATGAAGAAAGACCCAGGGAAGCTTCATATAGTGTCTTCATTTGTCAAGGGGTTTTGTAAAAAGCATAAGGTAGGGACTATGTGTGCCGATTCAGTTGGGAGAACACACAGGTTAGGTGCATTATGTTATATGATAAAAGTGATGAGCAAAAAAAAAAAAAAAAAAAAAAAAATTCAAATTCTAGATCAGGGAATTTAGACAATTTGCCCACACTTGAGGGTTTTGATTTGAGGAGACACTGAGGTGAAATTTTGCAGAGAGAACATTACTCTGGCTGAAATTCAGAAGAAAAGGGGAGTGTGTTTCCTGTTCTCTACACTTATCTCCAGACAGGGATAGCAAAGGCAGTACTGCAGCTTCAGACGGCCCACTCTTCTCTTCCTCTTGTTTTTATGTTTTATTTTCTCTAGCTACCAATGCACGACCTCATAGTTCCAGGGCAGGCAACAACTGCAACAAAATAAAATAAACAAACACAACAAAACAGCATGTCTCCCTGGAGCTTGCCTCCTAAAGGCAGAGAGAGGGACATTAAAGGAAAGTTCTAAGGGTTCATATGGTAATCTCCATATGGAAAAATCTAACAGGAGCGTATGTACACACATATGTGCCTGCTGATTTAAGACAGCCTCCTCCTGGGTGAAGATCTGAATAAACGAGGAAATGAGCTGTGTTCCACACGAAGGGATCTGCAGAGGCAAAGGTCTGGAGGTAGTAACAGCTCCAGTGTACCCTGGGAGGTGCGATGAGCTGAGGATGAGGGCTTAAAGGGCACAGTGTCAGTGTGTGTGTGTGTGTTCACGGAGGGTGTGTGCACGGAGGGTATGTCCATGGAGGGTGTGTCCATGGAGGATGTGTGCACAGAGGGTATGTGCACAGAGGGTGTGTGCATAGAGGATGTGTGCACAGAGGATTGTGCAGGGAGGGTGTGTCAATTGGGTGTATGTCAATCAGGGGTGTGTCCATGGAGGGTGTGTCAATGGGGTGTGTCTAGGGAGGGTGTGTCAATGGGGTGTGTCCATGCAGGGTGTGTCCATGCATGGTGTGTCCATGGAATAGTCACATTGACAATCTGGTCTAGAATGGCAAAGTCCAGGATTTTCTCTTGAGTTGGGGAGAAACTAGGGATTGCTATAAATCTATTTACATAAAAGACACAAAAGCAGAAGCCTCGTGTATACCACCTGGGAGGGGCTTACTTCAATATTTCCCCCATATATATATTGGAAGCTGATAATCTGAGTGAGATTATTCAGAGGGACAGTCTCTCTACGATGATCATGAAAGTGTTCAAACTAGGCAGGCTCTATTCACCTTCCCTGCTATGCTTTCTCTCATGTGAAGTCATGGTATATGTCTCATTTTTCCCTTCTGTCCTCCTGCCATTCCCACCGTGTTCGAATAAAGCAAGAAGGCAGCATGTAAGTTATAGGCCAACAGCACACAGTAAGTCTACTGGGGCTGACAACTTGGAATCTCCACATTCTTGAAGTAGGGGAAGGAAAAAATAGATACATATACATCATATATTTGCACATATATTTCTCAATAAATACTATAATATATTTTATAATATTTATATAAGAAATAGATAAATGTATACAATTAATATGCATGAATAAATATATATGTACATATATATTTCTGTCTCAAAATTTTGTTCTCATAAAAAATGGACAGAGAAGCTGTAATAATAATCTGACTGGGAGATTGATTTCACAGTGTTAGCAACAAAGAAAACAAGGGGCCTGAAGATAAGCATGTAGTTAAGGTTGGACTTGGGGGCTTGTATGTTTTAGGATAGCTTTAGGGCCACAGTACAATGTCTTTACTTCGTAACTAAACTAAAACTTCCAAGTAAGGAGAGCTTGTATCTTATGTGGCCCCGGGGACTTGCTCTAGTTGAACCCTGGATCCTAGAGAGAACAAGTACGCTATTTGGATCAAGTTCTTGATTGTTGGATACAAAACAACTGAGCAGCGTCCAGAGACAAACTGAAGCCTTGCGACTGATTCCAGAACTCTTTCCATTTGCATCCATGACCAACTATGTGACAAAACATGCTCTGGGACAAGTCCCAATCTCTCCCACTTGCCAAAAGCCCTCTAGCACATTGTTTTACTGCTGTAACTTTAGCTGTATTCAAATATTCCAAGACTGTGTTATTAAGCACTGAGTAATTTTTTTATTCCATAAACTTTACATGCTTTTTTTCATTTGAACACAAATAAACAAAACCCCAAAGACAAAGACGTAACTTGGAGACTCATGAAAATAAAAGAGAGTAAAAGCACATTGGAATTTTGGCTCTGGTTTCATTAAAGAAAATGGAGGAGTCTACGATTCTTTTGTTCTCATGATAATAGGTCAGTGATTTTGAAATGTTTGGGGGATTTGATAACTGATTGTTCATTCCTCAGAGGAAAGAATAGCAAAGAGATTCTGTGACACACTGGTGTCCAGTAATGTGTCCCTCGGTTTCAGCAGACAAGCATCCACATTCAGATTTAGATCCTTCACACCAGACACTGTGATTCCTTCCTGCAGTCACTGAGAATTCACTGGCATTACCAGCTTTTCAGGTAAAGAATTTGGGAGTAACTGAGTTGGGAACATTAGATCAAAGTCCCCTTCTGCACCTGCTAAGACTCAGCATATCTGGTTTTCATTCGGATGAAGACCATGTGTTACACTGGTATGCCTCTGCCCCATTCGCAGAGAAATGGGAAGCAGCTAAGAGGTGATTCTTTTCCATCTCTAAAGCTGGGACTACTTGAACAGCTACTGCAGGGAGCAGAGAACTGTGGGAAGGATTGAACAGTCCTGGGATTCATCCCCCACAGCCAGATTACTGTGCTTTCAAATGGACAACATGAGGCTGTACACCATGGCCTGTGATTCAGCACCAAACCTACCCTCTTGGCATGAGAAGATACGAAACTCAGGCAGAAACAGCGAGGAGAAAAGCATTGGAAGCCTTACAGGAAATCCATTTTCATTTTTGGGCATAGAAATACAAATAAAATTATCTGTCAGCCACTTAATCAAGACACCAAGATGAAGCAATAAGAAGGGAAGAAAGTGGATGACATTATATAGCTAGAACGGAAGTGAAGGCTAATGGGAGAGGAGATGACAGCAAGGAAGAAGAAGCTGGGGACACACATGAATGAAGTCCTGCTCTAGTCTTGGGTTTCCCAAGTTCCCTAAAGGGACAAAGCAAGATCTAGAATGCAAGGAGCACATCTCAGTGCTTCAGAAGCTGTGACACGATTTGGGGATATAAGATGAGGATTCCATCTTGGTGGGTGTTTCCAAATGAGCTCATAAGATAATAACCCCCGCAATGGACTGTATCCTTCCTGCCTGTTCTTTGCAGTACTTGATGAAGGTGACTGTAGAGTTACTATCTTAATGCAGTACTTTAAACCAAGGGAAATTTTAATTTGACCTTTGAGAATCCTGTATCAGAAGGAAATACAATCCAGATCTATGAGGCCAGGACAGCAAGGGCCTCTCTCATGGTAAGCAAATGGCCTTTCACTGAGACATAATACTACCCTGTAGGAAGAAACAGTTTCCAAAGATCTAACTAGTAAGCACAGGGATGGAGGATCTGCCTTCTCGTGGTTGCTTGGTGTTTGAAACACGATTTGTGAAGTCCACATTTCAGTTCTCAAGGGCTCTGCTATTCATTAGATTCTAACGATCTTTCTGGTGACACATTCCCTGTAAGGCCGCTGCCTCAGCCTGGAGCGTGTCCACCATCCCTTCTGACTTGGATACATCTGTGCAGGAATGTGGCCAAGTCCACATTCCTGCAAACACCAAGGAATCCCAAGATTGTATAGTGTGGGTCCTACATGCATCCAGTTAAAAAACAAAAGATATTTATTCTTTAGGCTTTTCAAATGACTGTATTCTCTTTATACTGAAAATAAGACCATCATGAACTATGCAGTAACATGTGTGCAGAGATAATTATGTATCCAGTTAGTCCAGGAAACCCATCTTGTTACCATCTTAATGTAATAATATTAAAGTAAAGAATCCTTCTAGTGCTACATGTGAGCATCTAGAGAGCCCGTTCTTGAAACTACACAGACCCTGAGAATGCTGGTACAATTTGCACATGCTAATTGATTTGAGATTGGGAAAATAATCTGAATGAGATTGCTAGAGCTAACTTTACTTATATCGATGAATCTTTAAATATCTGAAGGCTTCCATGCCTACAGAACCCTCAAACTATTTCTGTAAATTAATCGACTATAATACAGTTGCTCATTTGCTGGTTTGAAGCCAGTGAGGATGGAAGGGATGGTGAATAAACGGGTGATGGGTGTGTGTCCAGAAACAGTGAGTGGGGGGTTGATGACACATGGTGTAGAACTCCTAAAAAGAACTGATTTTTATTGAATCGGTGACCTCCAGTTAAAACCTTACGGCGTATCTAACACCATAATACTACAAGTGTTTGTAGTACTGAGTGTGGAGTGCATGCAGGAAGAGAAATGTTTTCATGTGATACCTACTGTAGTAGGTTGGCCTAATGTTGTTTGTATTTTGATGTTAATATTGTTTATTTCATGATCTGATTGTCCCAGAGCCGAGTTGAGTCCACAATAGACCTAAGTGACTGATGTTACATGACCTTGTTTCCAAGTTATTTTTGATTAGTGAATAAAGATGCTGACAGCCAATAACTTGGCAGACAAGACATAGGCAGGCTTGAAGGTTCACAGGCTTAGGGGTCAGAGGAGAAGAGAGAAGACGGAGGGAGGGAGGGAGGGAGGGAGGATGGGAGGGAGGGAGGATGGGAGGGAGGGAGGGAGGGAGGGAGGATGGGAGGGAGGGAGGGACAGAGGGAGAAGAGGAAAAGGAGGAGGGAGGGAGGGAGGGAGGGAGGAAGGAGGAGTAGGAGTAGGAGAAGAAGGAAGAGGAGGGAAGGATCGAGGGAAGGAGGAGAGAGAAGCCACATGGGTGCATGAAAACGTGGCCCAGAGGGCTGACCAATTGGAGTTAGGAGCAGCCCATATGAAACATAGCAAGTAATAACTCGGGGTTATCAATAGGAAAGTAGATTCTAATAGCATAGAGAGCAGATATCAGATATCTTTCCATCTCTAGTGCTGATTAAGGCATATTGTAAATATGAACATTATATGGGTCTTTTATCTGGAAACTGAATGATTAAAGCAGGGTAGAAATCCTGGGTAGGGAATGTATAATTTCCATGACATCTTATCCTATTAATGTAAGCTATTTCGCATTCATGTTATTAGTTCAAAATGTAAAAGATTTCTTATAAAACACAATTTTATTGGATGATTCACATGTTAATAGTAAAATAGTAACCTTGCACTAAAAATCTCTATAATCCATGACACACACCTCTTTCATCTCTGTCTTGCTTTCTTTAAGGAATGCTACATTTCTCCAGAACTAAGAGAAAGGTGGTTCTCTCAACCTATTTGCCAGACTTGGATTATTATTATTAATATGATAAATGCCATCAAATCTGTCTGATGTCTCTGGTTTAACCTGGTTATGAGTGGATTCAGGTTTTACTCTACCCCATATCATTCCATAATACCCACATTTTCTATCTTGGTGAAATTCGACAGTATCCATCATTATTTAAATCACAGACCTTAACCCTACACCTTTAGGTACATTAAAATTATTTTTGTCTTATGTGTATGTGTATTTTGCCTGCATGTGAGTATGTGTGTCATATGCCTGGCCTTGTATGACCCACTAACTTAGTTGAGTGTTTGAAACCCTCCAAAACATTAGAATGTACTCACTTCCTTCTCTTTGGAATTAACTGAAGCCATTCGTCACAAGATCAGTTGAGGGACAGACATATATAGCTTACTCATCTTAAAGTCCCCTTCATCTAATAGATTCCCTGAAACTAGCATTCCAGAATCAATGCAATTAATCCACTCATCCATCACTCAATATCCAAAATGTCAAAATCTATTGGGGAGATGAATGAATTATAAATTGATATTAAACATATAGGGTATTGATTTATATAATTATTTTTGACAATGTCTCATGTGGGCTGGAGAGATGCCCTCGCTCTTGCAGAGGATCCAAATGGAGTTCCCAGAATCTATATTCCAATTCAAAGAGAGCTGGCCATCTTTGTTGACCTCAGAAAGCATATGACACACATACTCACATGCAGGCAAAATACACATACACATAAGACAAAAATAATTTTAAACTATGTGGCAAGTACTGTTGTTGACATAGGAACATAACTTTAAGTAATCATTTGTCCTTGTGACTATATTCTTGTGTAAGTCTAAATTTATATAGCATAGTATTTAGCCCCTGACAATGAAGCTATTATATATTTATGGATTTGGTTTTGGAGCATATTAATATTCAAAAGTAGGAAGTTGTATGCTTATGAAAATTTATCTCAATGCTTACTTAAATTACAGAGAATTGTGAGAATGCTAAGGCAGAGGTCAGGACAGGCGTGGAGTTCTGAAGACTAGAATCCTTTTGGACCATTTAAACTAGGTAGAAATTAACTACATAATTTCCAACCAAGTCCACCCTCCCGACACAAATGTATTGTCTATGCAAAGTTATCTGATGTATGCTTAAATAATAATTGAGATTCAAGAATGAGAGAAATATAATGCCTGGAGAAGAGAGTGGGTAGAAGAAGAGACCAACTGAACCCTAGTTCTGCCCTGACAGGGATCTAGCAACTTACACTACTTCTCAGACACTTTGTGAGCTCACTCATAAAGCATTTTAAATAGTTTAACATGGTGCTCTGTCACATAGCATAAAACACTCCAGATTTTAAATAAAATAAAATAAATAAATAAGTAAAGCCATGCACCCTTGTTTCTGGTAGGATTTAAATCCAATGTAGTGACAAAGCAGAAAGCATCCAGTATGTGCTGCTTTAAACATTGTCATTGAGAGATGGAAAATGTCACAGAATGTGGATCTAATTCTTGGCAGTGACATCACCACCTGAAGTTCACACTGTGGTATGTTTGTATAATAGTCTTTCAGAAACTGATGCCAAATGGTCACCACATGAATTGTCTTAGGAAAAAATAAGTAGGCCATGGTTTCAGTAATTGACACTTAAAAAAAATGTTTTCTATTTCCCCCTTTAAAGTAAAGGTATCCTCAGCTTGATTCAATTGTGCACAGAGCCTTTTATGTTATCCCTTTTTACTCCTATATAGGGGAACCATGCTCCTCAGAGAAAGAACGATTTTCCATGGTCACCATGTGAGTAGCATTAGAAAGAAGATTTGTAAACAAATTGCAGAGGGACTTCTATGTTCTTACTCTCCTGCTTGGGCCTTCTTCCTGGTCTCCTCACACCTTGTTAATCAACTGTAAAGGTGAAAGGATCAGAAATCAAGGCCACCAAAGAAAAGAGGGTGTGGGGAGTCAGATTCTCAATGGATGCTGGCCTATTGCTCACATTGGAAACCTCAGAATCCTAGAATCTGAGGTCTACCTGTGTCTGTGTCACCCACCGTTATGTGTCTCATCATTAGGACTAATATGACAACCTGCGTTTGGTGCCCAGAATGCATGTGATCAAAGAGAGCTGACTCCTTCCGGTTGTCATCTTATCCTCAGTCATGTATGCCCACACATTAACATATCCCACAATAAATAAATAACTCAACAATGAGAAACATTTAAAATATTTTCCACTTAAAATGACTGATATATTGGCATAAAATTGACACGAACCAGCTTTGTGAACAGATTTTGCTGATGGAGCCAATACATTTACTGCTGTCCCTTCACTTTAGGACAAATGTAAAACACCCAGAAACTCAAAATAAACAAGCTGATCTCAAAAAGCACTGAGCAAAATAAAATCATAATTCATGGTTCACTACGTAAATTCACCTTTCATAATGGCATATTAACTTGTCAGATTTAAGTCAATCTTTATAAAAATCACATAACATTTGACAGCTGCCGTTCCTAAATCTTTAG
The DNA here is from genome assembly GCA_021653895.1 of Mastomys natalensis. NCBI lineage: Eukaryota > Metazoa > Chordata > Mammalia > Rodentia > Muridae > Mastomys > Mastomys natalensis. The sequence goes on along the minus strand of JAJTUV010001657.1, from coordinate 116,437 downwards.
CAGATGATATGACAATGACGTACGTTTCAAGCAATCACAAAAGCACTGGTGGATTGAAAGCAAGAAGTGAGATGACAGTAGACAGGTACTAAACATCTCACTGTTTTAGAATTTCGCACATGTAGATAATGGTCAAATCCTTCCCAATCCTTCTCCTACCCACTCCCCACACTGCCTCCCCAAACTCTAGGTCTTCTGTATTTAAATCCACTTTGTCTATTTAAGTGTCAATTTTCAGCAGTATATAATTTACCTACTAAGCCAACCTGCTTGCCCTAGAAAAAAACAAGACCAACAAAAATTTGTTTTTACCCATATATTTCTTTTTTTTTTTTTTTGGTTTTTTCGAGACAGGGTTTCTCTGTGTAGTCCGGGCTGTCCTGGTGTCCTGGAACTCGCTCGGTAGACCAGGCTGGCCTCAAACTCAGAAATCCGCCTGCCTCTGCCTCCCAAGTGCTGGGATTAAAGGCGTGCGCCACCACCACCCGGCTACCCATATATTTCTTAAGATCAAAAATCAAACTGTGGAAATTCATTTTGCTAAAGGTATCAAATTTAACCTCAGTGTAAACGTTCATTATAAATTTGGTTTAAAATAGAAAAATCATAAAAGCAATACTAAAATATTCACATGGACATAATTTAATACTAAATTTAAAACTAAACATAACCTTCATTTAATAGAATTGAATCAAATTAGCATGGGCCTAAGAATCTACAGAGAATGTTTTCTCAATTGAAAATGTTTTGATCTACACAGAAGAGTCAATTTTAAATGTCAACAATTTCCAATTCATTGGTGACAAAGTGCAATCTTGGAGATTAAAATGATGATAAAAACAAACCTATTGAAAATAAGAGAAAAACAGGAGACTTGGCATGGAGAAAGCCTATAGAGAAGGCTTTTAACTGAGGCTGCTTTTAACCCTGCAGTGAGACAGGAAGTGTGGGGACTGACAAGCAGTCTATTGTGAAGGAGACCATCTGGACTTTGCTTCCTTGTTTCTGTTGAAGGCTCTGTTTTCTATTGATCCCCCCTTTACATTGTGAGACCACGCCCTCACTGTGTAGGGGTTCTACACTTGGGTAGCTGTGTTCCTCTCAACCTCAGTACTCAAGGCCCACACTGGGCTCCAGTTTGGAAAACGCTGTGTTTCCAAATGTGTGATAACACCACCACATGTATGTCCAAGAAATACAGGAATGCACCCAAATTCAGAAGCAACTTTTTATTTGTAAAACTTCCGATGGCTATCCTGTTTTGAGGAGTAGCTACACTGAATTCCATGTCACATTCTTCACTCAGTTTTACTGTACTAAATTTTTGCATTACATTAATATTATATTTATTATATTATGTGTCATGTTGAGAGCTGAAAGAATTGCTCCATATACCTTCTCAGTTAAACAGAGAGGAATTCTTAAGATTATATCAGTAAATATTCAATAATACCTTAACATGTATTAGAACACAGATGAAACAAAACTGAAAAGAATGGAGATCAATGAAGGTGTACAGGGACAATGGGGTCAGTGAAGGTCTACAGGGGACAATGCGGTCAATGAAGGTGTACAGGGACAATGAAACCCAGCCCCCTAAAAAAACATCATTTAGTGATGACCAGTAATTAGTAAATATTAAGATTGAAGTGACAGAGAGATAGACTCTCTAAGACAGAGAAATACAGATAGAGTCACAAACTACCCTCATGTCGACACGGATGCAACACACGCACACACACACACACACACACATGAACACACACACGCAGACCTCACACCACTCACCTGAGATTAAACCTCTGCATAAATCTAGTATTTTTCAATAAAAATCTAATTATACGATCAAAATAACACACAACACAGCTCTTCGGACTACTTCAACATGTATTTTTTTTTCTGTTTTTCTTTGATGGTTGTTGGCCTAGAAACGCAGAATTTAGCAGACTTATTAAGAGCTATATGATTCCTGATAATCTGGAATTTAGGATATTTTTTTCCCCTCAGAGGAGACTAGATAAATAAACCCAGTGCATGACTAATAGAAATCTTCCCTCTAATTTCCTCTTCTATACCTGAGACAAGTTCACAGGCATTGGCAGCACTGAGTCACGGTCTTCCTAAAATCCAACAAACATATAGTCTAGTAACTGAACGACCATTTGGCTGGTTTGGCTATTATTAAAAGCCTCCACCATACAATTTTGAGATAGTGCACTTGGTGGACTACACATACAAAAGGAGTCATCAGAACCCCAGAGCTCACTGCATAGGCCACATTACCAGGAAGCTGAGTACACCAGAGGGCATTGTGCAAACTCGGTGCAAATCACTACCAAATGTACTGTATAATAACATCTCCTTGGAATATAAATATCACTAAGGATGCTCGAAGAAAACCATAAACTTACTATGAATTATTTAAGTATCAACTAAGTTTGCTTCTTCAAGACAGGTCATTTGAAACACCAAACTACATAATAAAAATCTTAACTTCCATTCCGCAGGCAAATCGGTGATTCAGAGACACACTTGATAATACTTGAATTGGCACAGTTCCATTTGCAGAGAAAGAGACTGAATACCAAAGGATCGTTTGTGAGTTGCACGAAGGCCTGGCTCTTCCTTCCAGCATGACCAGCATACTGGCAGTCTCCCCTTATTATCATAGTTTAGGACATGCAATTTGAATTATCTCAGTCTCCAAAATCAGAAAATTGGTTCCATGCAGAAGCCTAAAGCTGCTTGGAAACAAGCAGAGATTAACAATGAGCACATTATTGAGTGTATCTTCCACAAAGAGCACTTTTGGCTTTGGTCCATCTTGTTTTATCTGTACCATATCTTGAAAGGAGGATTTTTAAACATGTCATTTTGATCAAATGTGTGGCCTCTTCAAGTCCTTTGGAGGTTTGGGTGAACTCACTATTAAGGTTTTAGTCCCACTTCAAGAAGGATTCTTGCCATTACTAATGAGAAAGAAAACAGTCATTACAGGGCACACAACTCATTTCCGTCATCCATTTGATAGTAAGAATACTGGAAAGATACCAACAATATTTTAAACTTAGTTCTTGAGATGGGTTTTGATTTTCCTTAACAACATGGGCATTCAAGGTGGGCAAGTGAAAGCTAAGAGCACTTCTTCCTTATCCCTGTCCAGATCATGTCTTAGGGAGACAGTGTGTTGTGAAGACAATATTCACAGATTGAGCCGGCTACTCCTAAGTTTTGTGTTACAATAACTTTTAGGTAACCAGCACATTCATCAGAGTATCGGTTACATGATGCCTCGGACAGTTTCCCAGAAAAGTAGCACACGTTCTAAGGTATCTATAGGCCGGATTCAAAGATACTGGAGTTTCAACATGGTTCTCAAGATACCATTCATCTAATGACCAGTTACTGACTCAGATTTGGTAACCTTGATTTGTATGCACTAGTCCACTGGTTCTCAACCTTGGTGATGCTGTAACCCATTAATACAGTTCCTCATGTTGTGGTGACCAACCATAGAATTTTTTCTGTTGCTAATTCATAAGTAATTTTGCTACTGTTATGAATTGTAATAAATCTGTGTTTTCTGGTAATCTTAAGTGACCCCTGTGAAACATAGGTTGACTCCCCAGGGGGTCATGACCCACATTTTGAGAACCATGCTCTGACCCTGTCTACCTATTCCCTGCTATGTATTTGTGCCAACCAGGCACTACAGCCAGAACCTGACTTGTGAACCTTTATAAAAGGACTCTTCCCACACCTCACAAAGTAGGGTTACTACTATCTTCTCGCCTAGACTATCAAATTCCCTCCTTGTCCAGTAACAGATCAAAATTTACTCTGAGGGTATCCTCCTCCAAATCAGGAGGGAGTGCTTACTAAAACAAGCAAAATGCACATCACTAGTTTCATTTATGACCTAGGATAATTGCTCTTCCTACACATAGAGATAAAAATTTACAAAATAAGAGATGGCTATGCTATCACAACATTTATAATTAGTTTGTAAACACTGTCTAAAGAAATATGAATTTCTGATTAATTTGATTAATCTAATTAACTATTGTTTAAGCAATTCTTTTATGTTAGCTTTTGTTATGGAAAAACTATCTACACTTACAGTCCAAATTACATATATATATATGAGTACACTGTAGCTGTCTTCAGACACACCAGAAGAGGGCATCAGATCTCATTACAGAAGGTTGTGAGCCACCATGTGATTGCTGGAATTGAACTCAGGACTTTTGGAAGAACAATCAGTGCTCTTAACTGCTGAGCCATCTCTCATCCACCCCTCCCCCAAATTTTTTGAAAGCTGAATTCAATTATTCTAATTGTGAGTCAACACTACTGATTTGTGTGTGTCTTATAGAGGGAGGAAGAGCGAAAGAAAAGTACTTTTAACTGAGGGAACTGAGGTGAGGCTACGGTCAACTAGTATTTACCAATGTTTCAAAGAGAGCTTGGAATAAAACACAGCCTTCTATATTATAAGAAACCTATTTATTATAGTAACCTTATTTTGTTCAATTCACTATTGACTGTAAAATGTAAAGGTCACTAGATTCATTTGTAAAATCATATCAAAATCTCTGTGGTTCATAAACTTAAATTTAACTAATAAATATATTCATACAGGGTCTTACTATTAATATGCAGGCCTGGCTGGACTTGAACTCAGAGTAATTCACCTGCCTCAATATCCCAAGTACTTGGAATACAGACATGACTATAATATGCAGGTAACTCTTCACACTTTAAGCTTCAGAATATTTCACCAACAGATCCCTCTGATACTCCATGCACACACAAAGTTCATATGGAAATCCATAAACTCAGGGCTAATGACACATGATTTATTTTTATTAGATGTCTACTGTGTTAGACTGTGTGACTGACTCAGCCATGTTCTACAAATGGTTAGGTCTTCATAGAATTCCCTGATAATATCAGCTCTTTTAACAAAGAGTATTTTAAAATATGTGTGTGTATGTTTGAATCTGTGTGTATGTGTCTCTCTGTGCCTGTATGTGTGTGTATCTTTGTGTGTGTGTGTATGTGCGAGTGTGTGTCTATATGTGTGTGCATCTGCCTGTGTCTGTATATGTGTGTCTGTATTATGTATCTTTGTGTGTGTATGTGTGTGCATCTGTGTGTATTTATTGTGTATCTTTGTGTGTGTTTCTATGTGTGTGCATCTGTGTGTGTCTGTATGTGGGTGTGTTCCTATTGCGTATCTTTGTGTGTGTCTATATGTGTATGCATCTGTGTGTATCTATATGTGTGTTTATTGTGTATCTTTGTGTATGTGTCTATATGTGTGTATATCTTTGTGTGTCTGTACTGTGTATCATTTGTGTGTATGTCTATATGTGTGTGCATCTGTGTGTTGTGTGTTTATTGTATATCTTTGTGTGTGTCTTTATGTGTGTGCGTCTGTGTGTGTCTATATGTGAGTGTGTCCATATTGTATACCTTTGTGTGTGTGTGTCTGTATGTGTATGCATCTGTGTGTATTTGCATGTGTATGTGTTTATTGTGTATCTTTGTGTGTGTGTGTCTGTATGTGTGGGCATCTATGTATGTCTGTATGTGTGTGTCTGTTCTGTGTATCTTTTGTGTGTGTGTCTATGTGTGTGCATCTGTGTGTGTTTGTATCTGTGTGTCTCTTTATCTTTTTGTGTGTCTATGTGTGTGCATCTGTGTGTGTATATTTTTGTGCATGTGTATATTTGTGTTTGCGTGTTTGCCTGTGTTTTTTTCTAAAGGACCTCTATCCTCTAATTTTTCCCCTGATATGTTCCCTGTGTCCCAACTTCTGAAACTTACATTAAAAACAACTTAATACTTTGTTTTAAAGTTGCAGCTTTCTATGTTGTTAGCAAGGTTGAAAGTGAACATTAAATTTCCTTTAAATTATCAGTAAGTAGACAGATATTACCAGGAATATTCTTATCCTGAGAGCATATTTGAAGCATTTGGCAATATTAAAAGGCAGAATTTCTTTAGGTTTTTGTTCTTAGATGCTGGTTAACTTGGACAAAGTCCAAAACAACACTGGCGTTAAAATTCAGTCAGTTTTCTTTTTCTTTTCTTTTTAACTTATGTTTAAGCATATCTAAAGAAAATGATAGAATCTCATTACTTTGCTCTTTTCAGGCAGTTTTTAAAATATGCAAAAGAGAGGCAAATTTGCTCCTTTGATAGTTTAATTAAGCCTGTGTGCCTAGATGTTCTGTCAACTCTGTTTTAAAAATGTTTGTTTCGCCTCCAACATTCTGTCTTCACTCCTTTCCCTCTATGCCTGTCTCCCTACCTGGAGCTTAGAATGTGGAAATAGTCTGTTCAGAAACCCTTCTGCCCATTTTACTCCATTCTACATGCTAAGATCATTTTAGTCTTATAGGAGTTATTAAATCTTACCATTCGTTGGCTCAGAACCATAGATTTGCTCCATGATTGGCTTCAAACTTAAAAATAATTCTTTGGTCATGCATTTATGATTCTTACAAATATGTCACCAAAATGTGTCTGTCTCTTTTTAAACACACAGATATTCTCTCTCTCTTTCTCTCTCTTTGGTTTTCTCTGTCTGTCTGTCTGTCTGTCTGTCTTTCCGTCTCTCTCTCCACACATACACACACACGTACACATACACACCTTGAAACTGAACAGATATATTGAACTCTATTGAAACTCACTCTGGTCCCCAAAGAGAAATGATCTGACAATTTTGTGAATATGATGATCTGGCTACTGCATCCCCAGAACTTCTCATCTATGTGTGGCTGCATTATTCATCAGCTTCTTTTCCCTGTCACATTGCTCTGTAACAGCCTGTTCATTTATACCTTCCACTCTTTGGTCTTTGTTGGTCCAAGTCTTCGTTGATCATCTACTGTTGTACTAACGTAAAATTGCTGACACTATAGTTTTAATGTGGAGGATGAAGTTCTTATAACAAGCATGCAGATACTACAGTACAGAGCCAGCAAGGGGACTGCAGCTACCAAATGGGGGTAGGGAGGCTTACACCAAAGAGCTTCATACAGTGAATGGGCGTTTCTCCAAGAGTCACTTTCGGGAAACATGGGATTCCAGGAAGGTGGATCTGTCCCTCAGGTTTTCATGCATACCTTGGAATAAATTAAGATCTTATCATGGTAGAAGTCATCACTGACGACATTCTGAAAAACTGAAGCTCATAAAAGACCGCAAACAAAAGAGTGTCAACACTCATTGAATGAAAATTTTCAATTAGAAACCTAACAGTGATAAAACCGTGTAATAAGCAATGTGTTAAAGCACGTGAGAAATACCACTGAGTACGGGAAATATCAATAAAACTCAGAAACACACAGGATAAAGTTGATGAGGATGTGTGTGCCGGTTCAGCCTCTATAGAACAAACTCAAAGGAAAAAATAAGTAAACCTGGTCTTATATTTAAGATTCTAGGTTGTATCTGGAAACCCTTCTAATTCACAATCAATGCATAAGATTTGGTGGGAAGAATAATTATAATTCAAAAGGCAACTTTAAAGCTCGATGATCTTACTAGATGTTTCAGAACTGTTCAATTGCCGTTATCTATTGTTGGTATTAGTGATGGATCATGGGCCTCTCAGAAGTGGTGGAGCACAAGGAAAGTGCGGCTGAGTGAGTGTGTCCCATTCTCAGAAGAGCATCATTCATCCCAGGGATCAAAGGAGCCTTGAGCCCAATGTATTCAGGAAGGCAAAAAGAATCAGGATAAGCCCAGGGAAGCTATAAAAGGCTCCAAGATGACTCCAGTTCTCAGTAGGTGTGCCTCTTCCACAGGAAATATAACTTTTCAGGGCATCTGCATTGCAAGGAAATCAGTCTCAGGCTCCAACCTGGCATACCAATAGTTAAAGAAATCATCTGCAGTCAGACACAGAGGTTATGTGCACATCGTGTGCCCTGAGAGAACTTCTACTTCCTTGGCACAGAGCAAAAGATCCAAACAAGCTAGCACTGAATTGCAGTTCTTATGTGCTGTGGGATAATCTCCCTGAAGGTGATGGCAGGGACTGAGACTATCCCCAAAGTACTCAACATAGCAACAGATACACAGTGAAAAATTCCACAGACATGTCTTTCTCATTAGTCGTTAATAAATTGTCTTCGTGCTCCATAAGATTTGGCCCCTGAACATATAGCATCTGTGATGAGAGAAGACCACATGAGATGTGCACCCTTCCCTGCAGGACTGAGGGTGCCGTTGTAGTCAGTCGTGTAGCTACTAACATGTTGCCTATGTTGTAGTAAATAATCCATCCACACTTGGGCAAGGAACTCTAAATGTGCTCAGCAGGTCACAGACTAGAAAGTAGGAGACGAACTTGTTGAGAGGAAGTGGAGGATTGGTGAGAAATTATCCTGTCTGTGGTGGGCGAAAACCTGGGCAGGTAGTCTCGTTTTCTTCTATAGTCAGCAGTGAGCTGCACGCCTCTCCAGCTGTCTCAAGAGGGCCACTTTGTCTGAAAGAGCTGCCATTCAGAGTATATCCAGCCAAGGTCCTTCCCAAGCTGTGGCTGTTTCAGCCTTGACACAGAGCAAGCTGGGAGTACAGATAAAAGCAGTGCACTCTAACACTGTCAGCTTTAAATGTCTTTCCCTCCAGGACTCCACCACCTCTGGCTTCCATTGCTTTCCAACCTAGGTATCCAGGGAGGATCTGACATGGGGAGTAGTTGCAGGGCGGGAGGGGTTGGAAAATCTCACTTCATGCAAATTCCAAAGGAAAGCCGCTGAAGACTAGCAGAATGAGTATATGCAAACTTCAAGGTCATCTTCCCTTTGCCTTTTGGTTCTAAAGTGAACTGATACTAGTCCCAAGTCTAAACAGGAATTTTAATCCCAGCCTTTAAAGAAAGGGGTTAAAAGCTCAGACAGCAATTTCTGTTTTTGTTTATTTTCGTACAGGTCTGTTGCCTGTGCTTAAATGTTCTTGTTAAATCTCTCTGTGTTTATAGCTAATCACATTTTTATAGAGGCACGAAGCTCTCTCTACAAGGTCCTTGCTGAGCCGTCTCTGTAAATCAAAACCTTGCTTGACTATTCTTCTGGCTGGCAGGGGAACAGGGTTAGTTTTACCATTTATGGTTGTAAAGACCAACCAGATTTTTTTTTTTTTTGGTTCCTTTTAATGTTTTTTCCCCACTCAGCCCCCTCCCTTCCCTGGCCTTCAGATGTATATTCCAGGCTGAGCTGAGACCTGTATGAATAGATTATTTCATTTCTTACCACGGAACATTAATAAAGGTGTCAACAAGACAGAGGACGCTTGGCGTGCATTCCTCTGTCGCAGATCTATTCCTCGAGGGCAGACTGCTGTGGGTTGGAAAAACACGGTCTGTGCAGCTTCTGGAAACTGACCTCCAGAGTCTATTTGAAATATTAATGCACCTTTTTAGCAAACTATATTTATAAAGAACACAGGACACTTAAAGAATCTGGGTCTTCTTAGACTATTTTCGTCTCAGTATCACCTGACCACATGTCTGTGTCAGGTAAAACAAAGGGAGTCTGTGGCCTGCACCCTTTTCCTGGCTGAGGACTCTGGGCATTGGGTACATTTGTAGGATTTATATGCTCCATGTTCTCTGCTAGCTATGGTAAGAATAAGAAAAGGGATAGGCTGGGATAGAGATCAATGATAAAGCGTATATCTGACATATGTAAAGTCTGTGTTCAAATCTCAGCCCTGGGAAGGAAGAGAAGAAGAAAAGGGAAGAGTAGTTTCACCAGGATTGTATGTAGCATTTGCAAGAAGAGTCATAATCACCTTGCATCACATAAGGACCCTCAGAACACCTAACTTTGAAGCAGATGACTAGGTATATTAAGTCTTACCCATGTATTCATTTTCATGGCTGAGATACTAGAAAAAAGAAGATGAGAAAGTTAACTGACTTGCTCTTCCTGTGTAAGACAGGCTTAACAGCCATGTGCCATTTAAGAAGAAATTGAGAAGAAAGGAGACGATTACATAGATGGTTACAGCCTTTGCATGTCTCTAAAGTAGAGAGAATGGATACCCAATGTGCTTAGAAGGGTCAGCCCTTACACCTCAAAAATTCTAGTAACAAGAGTTTACACTTAGTGTTATCAGCAGCATCTGAAGTAACTTAAATGCAACACTCCACAATTCAATGAAAGAGATGCCACTGTTTACTTCACCAAACAGAGGAAATAAAAGTCACGTTATCAATTTCACCGGAGAAAACTGAGGAACATAAATATTAAGAAGTTCGTAGGATTTTTGAGTTAACAAATGGAGCCAACCTGGCTTCCTATCCAAGGAACCTGCTCCGAGGCTTCCTCCTTTCCCATTCTGTCCTCTGGCACTGTTCTTTGTGGCTACACAGATGTGGCTGGGTATGGCTGACACTGACCCATGTCAATGGTTTGCTCTGGGCTGAATATGCCCCTCCCTCCTTCATGTGTGGAAGTTTTCATTAGCAAATTCATCCGCTAAGAGTATTTGAAGAGGGCACTTTGGGGGACGAAGTTAGGATGGGATTATGAGGATAGGTCTGCGCGGGATGATATTAGTGGCTTCATATGAAGACTAAGAAAGGCCAGAGCTATTGTGCTCTCTCTGCTTCTCCACACACTGTCCTCTGCCAGTGGCACACTGCTGTGAAGTCTTTACCACATGCCAGTGACCCATGCCACTGGAATTCCCAGCCTGCAGACAACGAGTCAAAAACACCTATTATTTTAATTCATAATAATTCATTCTTTTTTCCAATTAATTTATTTGTTTATTCACTTTGCTTCCCCCGTCATTGCTCTCCCGCCACTCCTTTCCTCACAGAGTTTCTCCTTCATCTCCCTTCCCTTCTCCTTTGAGACAGAGGAGGCCCCACCTCCTGGGTATCCCTCTGCCCTGGCCTATCAAGTCTATCTGGACATCTCCATTCAAACCACCACATGGATTATCATCACGTCATTTGATTTTCTCCACAAGAACTAAAGGAAACGATTTTCACAATAAAACCATTTTCTATTTCTCACAGATTAAAATTATATAAAATTTTCTAAATGTTTAAGAATGTTGAATAAATTGTAGTTATTTTAGGATGAAGTAATACCCATGTGGTATTTTTTTTATATTCATTAATTCTCCTTTTAAAAAGACTGATAGAATTGACTATGTATAGCAGTTGGAGGAATTAATTCACAAAATGTAACTTGTATGCTTGAAGTATGTATAGATAACGCTGCAGATTTGTTCTACTGTGGAGACATATGGTGCATGTTGATTCAACACTTATCATACAATTAAAAACATCTATTCTTAATGAGTTGTAAAGTCTGCACTTCTGGGCATCAGCAACAAAACAACCTAAGAAAAACTCCGGGAACCGGAGCCAAATCTAATCTAGCATCCACTGTATATGAGCATTTATCAGAAACCTAAGCTGCACATTGTGTCTGAAGTTCCATTTTACAACTTAATCTTAGGTACACGAGTGACATTGATTTGTATCTTTTTTAGGTTGTCATGACTTCCCAGACTCCTTTTGTGAACTTCATCCCAGATGATAATATAATCTTAAGGGACTCCTTAGATGTTACTGTATCATTCCTAAGAGAACTGGCCAAAGAAACATGTATCCATAATCAAGGGTAAATAGGAACAGAGCCTCCAAGAACTTATCCTGGCTAACAGCAGCGCTTAGAATATAAGAATACTTCAAAGAACAAAGCAGGTGGAGGAGGCGACCATCACAGAGAAATTACCCCTTAAAGGTGCTGAGAAGCCTCTAGGTCATCCCAGTTTAAAGTAACCTCCACATGAGCAGGAAAGGCTGCAGAAAGCCTTCTCCACCATCGCCATACTACACAGAAGAAAGGGAAATGGAGAGCAGCAGACGGCACCACTTCAGGAAACACCTTGTAGAAGCAGCAAGGATGAGATATTTAGAGTCTTGTGGTAAACGGCAGAGCATAAAAAAAATTCTATTTACATGAGTGGTTTCATCAACTTAGGTATGATGCTTCCTGTGTGGGCAAATGATGTCTGCTATATCATGTCTTAAAGGAAGAGCAGTGGGAAAGGGTCTGTCCAAGAGGATGGTGTGCATTCTGGTGGCTCCACACTGATGGCAGGAGTGATCAACATGACAGGACAAGGGGACACTACCCATCAAGAAGGAAAGTGATGGAGGTCGAGCCTCCCATGGAAATTGCTCTACTTTTGAAAGCAAGTCTTGAGTCGTGTAGATCCTCAGTATGTGTCCGGGCTTCATTCTGGAAACTCTTGATTGCCAAATCAGTAGTTGTCCCAGTTGCTCATATAAAATGATATAGTGTGGTTTGTAGGAATAAGTATTGTTAAAATTCTATACATGGGGAACATAGAACATATATTTGTAAACATATATAGGATGAAATCACTTACTATAATATGAAGTAAATATGATCAAAGTTTCACTTATAATACATATATACTAATTTCTCAATGAAATCATTTAATATGAACAATCTGTAGTAATAAAATGGCACAGTAATTGCGTATAACCTTCTACACTACTGTTCTGTAAGCTTGTTGTTGCTCCTTTGGTTTTTTTTTTTTTTTTTTTTTTTTTTTTGTTTTGATTTTCTAGATAAGATTTCTCTGTGTAGTCCTCCTGTCCTGGGACTAGCTTTGTAGACTAGGTTGGCCATGAACCGAGGAATCTGCCTGCCTCTGCTCTCTGCCTCTCTGCTCTTGCCTCTCTGCTCTTGCCTCTTGCCTCTCTGCCTCTCTGCCTCTGCTCCTGCCTCCCTGCTCCCTGCTCCTGCCTCCTGCCTCCCTGCTCCTGCCTCCCTGCCTCTGTCCTGCCCCCTGCCTCCCTGCCTCCCTGCCTCTCTGCCTCTCTGCCTCTCTGCTGTCCTGCCCTCCCCTGCCTGCCCCTGCCTGCCCTCCCTGCCCTGCCCCTGCCTGCCTGCCTCCCAAGTGCTTGGATTAAAGTAAGGTGCAGGAGCATATGCAACTTTTAGTTTTGGGTTTTGGATTTGGAGCTCACAGTTATTGGTCCCATGAATATAGACAACCAACTATTTCAATAGAGAAGAGAATTCTCTACTAATTCTGAGAGGACTATGGCCTTGGACAGTAACATTCCATTCACAGCACCCTCTACCCTTCCCCCTTTGTATTGCAAATCCAGTCCTTAACAGTTTCAGTGAGAAGGCCCTACAGTCACCTCTGGAAGAACCCAGTCATGCCCTCAGCCTGCCCACCTCCTCCGCTTCCATGGAATTCAGGAGCAAATTCTGAAGAACAATGTATATTTGTTTTAATCACTGACCAAACGGACAGTGCCCTAGCTATGTATCATTATTTATTTTAATTGAGTTGGGTTTTGGTTACACCCACAAAGCTGATTATTTAAAGTAATTATATAGCTTTGAAAGTTGGAAAGAAAAAGGTTCTCTTTTAAAGTGAAGAAATACCTCATCACTTAGCTCATCTGTGTGTGTTGGGGCGGGGGGTATAAAATGATTTTCTACATCACAAGAACAGTGAACAGAGCAGAGACAAGATTAGATTTCAGCAGGAGCTGAAATTCACAAATAGCACTGAGCATGTAGCCCACCCCAGTTCCTAAGGATATACAGTATTATGTGCAGGCAATATTTTACATTTACTTATTTATGTTGTATGTGTATGTGCACATGATAGTGCCTGGTACAATGTGGATATCAGAGGATAACATGTATGAACTGGTTTTCTCCTTCTTACCGTGTGCATCTGAGGGATCAAACTCATTCCATTAGGCTTGGTGACAACATGTTTACACACTGACAGTTTTTCTGTCTCTGGGGGTAGGGTTGATTGTCATGGGTTGAGAGTAACATCAGAGATTGAAGGCTGTGGATGTTCAGAAATGTCCATAATGCAGAGGATAGCTGCTTACAATAGGAAGCAAGCAGAACAAAATCTCAGTTATTCCAAGGTAGATAAGGACTGATTTAGATACGGCACCAAGTCCATGACTAGTTAAGCACTTGATAATCTTGGATATGTTCTCCTTTCTTCAAAACAGTGAAGTATTGTGAAAAATTACAACGCATATGAATTTACTGCTGTGTCATATGTGGGGTAGCATTATGGTTTTCCATTTGCTTGTTTACCTGTGATCACACTAAACTAGTTTATAAAATAGTATTAAGAGATGCTATAGATTGGAAACTGAGACACAAAATTGGTTTCTTTCCCAGAGCTACTGAGAATGCAGAGGCTGAAAGCTAAAGTATGTTACCATACAGGAAGTATCTGTTGTCAAGTTCTTGTTGTTGTTACTATTGCTCTGAGACACTTCTGGAAATTTAAAAAAAAAAAAAAAAGTCTGAGAAGAAGGAAATTCCAGAATCTATACCAAAATCCTGTTGTGTGATCAAGAGAATCAGAACTCATTCATCCATCCATATATACATATATATGTGTACTTTGCATTTTCCTGTTAATTAAAAATGGCTGTATGGATTTTTTATAATGAGTGCTGATTGCAAAAAATACTAATGTGAGGAAACGAAGTGATGGTAATAACAGAAAATGGACATTGGAGACAGAAGAAGAAAGGATGAGAACAAAGACAGAGAGCTAAATCTCTGATATCCCTCTTATACATGACAGTCCAGCAAGTAGCTCTTGGTACCACCTGGTCCATCAGAGTTCCCATCTATGGCTGTGGGGGTGGGGACAGCCAAGCCATGTTCTCTACATAGCCTTTCTCCAATGAGGAAATGGACAATGAAGCCTGATCCACTGGCGCTGTCCCTTTGGAAGCAGGAGATATAGAACCTCTTCCTTTCTGAGAAATTTCCTAGTAGAAATTCTAGGACATCCCTCTTCTGAGTCTCTGCGGAGTGGTTTCCCAGAGCCTTGTTAGGACCATGACTGTTTGATCCAGCCATATACTCATGTAACTGGAAGTCCCATCTTCGGCATGAGCTCACCTGAGTTCTGTCAGGAGGAATGCTGTTAGAAGAGAAAACGAAGCATGCTGTGCTCAGGCTAGTGGCAAGAAACGATGCTCTTGGGTACACAACTACATTGTCATGTTTCCTCAAGCAAGACATTTATAAGTAGATGCTGCCTAATTGGCCTGGGAAATGACTGGCTACGGAGAAGAGATAAAGCATGGGAAAATAATATGATCCTGCTGTTCCCGGTGGCAAGGTAGTAGCGGAGCTCACCACTGTGACAGGATACTGTGCTTAAGAGCATGACTTGTGCTTTCAGACATAGACGAAAGAGAAGGTCATTTCCCAACCCCAAGAACGTTGCTGGCTCTCACGAAGCAAGCTTCAATCTTTCACATTAGAAACTGAGATGGTGTAGCCCAGCCTACTGCTATGAATCACTGCACCTATATCACATCGTGGAGACCGAATGAGCTTTGGTCTCTACTTCTTGTTCCTAATGGAACCCAACACTCCTATACAGCAAAAATGTGGCCATATTTTAATCTACCATCAGGATGTTTAAAAGAAATAATGAAATGTCTTAACTACATTTAAGAAGAAACTTACTGAGGAGAATCAGTAAGTACTGTGTATGTAAATCTCCTCTTAGGGCACAGGCACCAAGGGAAAGTTCTTATTCTGGGTACCATCATCCTTAAGTGGATAAAGCCATTTTGTTTTTGAAATTGAGTATATAGTCAAACCCACTAAGAAAATCCCTGATGTTTATATAGAAATGGAATTTAGAGCATAGGTTCAAATAATTGTATTACCGACCTATTTTCTAACCGGCACTGGAGATAGTGAATTCACTGTCATGGAGAAGCAAGGACATCTTCACTGTACAATAGTCTTGTATGCACCTCCATTCACCATCCACTGAATTCCAGTCAGTGTGAAAATCAAAGACATGATTTAGAATTTGACCTCAGTGCTCTCTGACAGTGTTCACATTGCCTGGTATGGCTGTTATAATTCCAGCACAAGATAATGCTCTTCTGTACTGTTGATAAAATGGAACCCAACAAGGACAGCTACAATGAAAGATGGAAGTTATGAGAAGGAAAACTGAGGCATACCAAATAGGAGACAGCTGATATCCAGGCTCCTACGTCCAGAAGCCTTCCCCTGGTACTACAATTTAGATTCACAAAAACTCTCATCAGGATACCAGGAGTTAAGTTCAAATGTCTCAAAGGGGAAAATGCAGCAGTTATATGGAGAGCTTTTGAGTTATGACCAGTCATGTGGATTTCTAAAGAATCTTCTACTACAGGGTTTCCTTGTAAGGGTTTGGTTACTACTGTACCACCAATTCTAATGCAGGGTGGCCTTGGACTGTAATTCCCTCTACTTTCAGTTATAATGTTTCCAATGGGAAAAGGATAATTTTTTTTTTAATATGGGCAAAGACAGTTGGGTATCCTAATTAATTTCACAAACACATAGGATTCAGAATCTGTCAGGCCTTTCATTGAGGACATGAGAACAAGTTAACCCACAACAGTAGGGAAAAGCGAATCCCATATGACTGATTCTAGGATTACACTGGCCCCAATCGACTGTCTCCATTTCATTCTCAGGGCAAGTGTCTGACAATCTCAGTGACATGTGTGAATCCCCAGTCTTGGTCACCACGGTTTTTTGCCTAGTGATTCAATTTACTGATACTTAAGTAGGTCACCACTTCGAGTGCTTCTTCCTCCTTCAAAGTCCTCTGTCAAGCACCACTGCACTCTGAAGCTATTCAAAGTGTGCCAGGAGAAGGGGCCCAGTCCAAAAACATCAATTTCACCTTCTAAGTTACATTGAAAATTATATGAATTGAGGATTTTCTGCCTTAATTCTGAATGCTTAAGTCTTGGATAAAATTCAGTTGTTAAAATAATACCCCTAGAGATCAATATATTTTGTTCGTTGCTGTACAGATAAATTCAGTGAGGAGAAAGAACAGAGAAAAAAACAAGGTCCTCAACTCCAATGTCAAGCAATGGTTTATTTATTTACTTTTTTTCACAAAAATATGACTGTTGAAATCTAAGCACAGGATGGGTAACATAATAAAATAACATTGTTCTTTAAGGTCTTGATAGATCGTTGTGATGAGGTGGTCCCACCTAGATACCAAGGGCAGAACAACAAAGTTCTAAAGGAGGGAGCATAAGGGGGTGGGTCGGCAGGGGTGCAAATGCAAACTAAGACAGCCAAAGAGCTAAGCAGATACATTTCATTTGGAGCCAGTACTCAATATAGGCTATGGTTCATGATGTCCACAGCATCTTTATATCTTATAAGCACATTCCTCAGAAACCAAAGGAGTCAGTCACTGAGTTCTGGGAGCAACACCAACAGAGCTGTTGTTATAACCATCTTTGCCTCTGTGCTGTATGCATGTGTGTTTGCTGTTTCCATCTGACCAAGCTTAGATTGGTAATTTGTAGAGTCGACGCTATTACATTATGATATTATTACATCATGCTCAGACATTCTAGGTGCAATGCAGTGCGTATCTATACTAACAAAAGTCTATATGCTGAGGTATCAGGCTTACTGCTAAGCCCACAAACAGGGTCTGTCATTGAAGTCTAGTAGGAACAGTGTCAGATATGTAATGCTAACCCATGTTACCAATGAAGGCTCAAAGTTAGAGAGCTGTTATCCATAGTAACCAGGCAATACTGTTTATTTACTAAAAGGCTATGGTCAAATCCAAGCCTAGATCTGCCTGAATTTTTCTCTACATTCTCTCATTCAGCTTTTAATGTGGCCGAATTAAGGATATGGCTGGAATATTCTCTTACATATCCCCGCCCCTCCTCCCATTCCAATCAGCTATCTGCACAATACATACAGATGTCATTCATTTAGCCTTAAAATGCCTTTAAGGGAAAGCATTTCCTACTGTGTACTTTGGTTTTCTTGCCATTTTTTTTCTGCCTCATAAAATCTAGGGACTATCTTAATTTATGTACATTATATATATTTCTTACAGTTTACACATTTAATAACACAGTCAAAGATAGCTCCCTAGCTGATAACCACAGAATGAACCACAATGATCAGATCATCAGGGTAAGACACCCTCAAGAGTGTAATAGTGTTTTGGTTAAGATTTCTATTCCTGTTATAAAACACTATTACCAAAAGCAAGTTGGGAAGGAAGGGGTTTATTTTAGTTTTTAGGTTCATGCTGACAGGGGTTTAGTTTACAGCCCCTCATTGAGTTCATAGCAGGAATTTAAGGAAGAAGTAGGAGGCCGGATTTGATGTGGAGACCATGAAGAAGTGCTGCTTACTGGCTTGCTCTCCGCGGCTTGCACAGCCTGCTTTCTTAGACCATCTAAGACTTCCTGTCCAGGATGGTGGCTGCCTGGAGGATGGTCCCTCCAGTATCAATCACTGATCAAGAAAATTTATTGCAGGCTTGCCGCTAGGCTAATGTGGTAGGGGTATTTGCTCAAGTTGCTCCTACTAAGTGTCAGGCAGCATGTTGTAAGCAAAAGGTGAGTAAGTATGTTCACACAGTCAGTTTTAAATGCAGGCACTATTGGATTTCTGTGAACCTAACATGTGGCAGAATGTGAGACCGAGGGAAGGTCTAAGGCTGTAGAGCATTTTCATTTGCTACTATTGGAACATATTCTCCAATGTTTTGTGTTGGAAGTGACGTCACTTAGCTGAGGGTCTTTAAGGAGATCTACCTAGTGGTGTAACATTAACTCACTTAGGGGGCTACTTCTAAGGGATTCAGATTAGTTCTTTGCAGAGGGTAGTTATAAAGGAGTATTCTTGGGTCTTCCCTTGACTCCAGTTTATTATGTAGGCTTGATCTCTCCCAGATAAAGCTACCTGCCTCTCTGTGATACATAAGAAGGTCTTCACTAAAGGTTATCTCTTGCTGATTTATGGTCAGAATTGAACTAAATAATCTTCTCTTTATAAACTACCCCTTTTTTTGGTATTTTGTTATACTAATAGAAAATATACTAACACAGTGTATCAGGTTAAGTGTTTCCAGCTTTCCTCATCAGCCCGTTTCTTAAAAGCAGTGCCTAGGTTTATTCGCACATGTACCACTATAATTTTGCAAAATGGTTTATGAGAAGGCTACAAAAGAAAGCTGGATATGAGTACATGATTGACAGAAGTGGTGAATGGATGGGAGGATGGCATGGACTGGTGGGGCATGTTTGCAATTATAGCTCACAATATGTTGAACATTATCTAAATGATATTTACTCATAATTAACAGGCTTTTATGTTCTGAAGTTTCATTGTCTAAGAGCCTTTGATAGACACTGCAGTCTCTCCTTTCCCATATACAAAGACTAGATCTTAAGAGAGTTAAAGGGAGGAAAATATATTCAAAAGTTGATAGAAAAAAAAAAGATTGTAACTTCTGATCTTTGAAATGGAAATAATCAATAAAGTAGAGGATTTCAGGAAAATTATTTGCTGATGATTTTGGTAAAATTTGGATTGTTGAGGAGAAGAGTCACCAGTCCCAGTAGCGAAATCCTACTCTTACCATCCACTCTCCTTCTTAGGAGTACATGTGACCCTAGGGGCTGTGTGACACTAACATGGCTGTCCTTTGAGATATCCTCTAACGAGGACTTCAGATATGAAACAAACACCCACCCCTGACACCACTTACACATTAACACTTCCCCCCTCACTATGATCCATCCTCAAACATGGCTTACATTTTTTTTAATGAGTTAAACAGAATTCATATTTTATTCATATTCATATGCTCATTTCACAGTCCTATGTGTCATTCTTTTTTTTTTTTTTAACAATAAGACAAGACAAAAAAACTTCATTCTTAAGATGGACAAGGATACCATAGAGGAAAAGAGTCCAGGTCAGGTAAAAGATTCTGAGATGCACACTTTCCTATTGTTAGGAGTCCCAGAAAACACCAAGCTAACTCTCTAACATACTCCCAGAGTGCATTGTGCACCCATAGGTCCCATGCTTGCCTTCATGTCTTTTGAGACCATATGAGCCTGCTTAGTTCATTTATTGTCCATGTTCTCCTGGTCCTCCATCCCTTCTGAATCTTATATTTTTTTTCTTCCCCCTCTTCTGCAGGTTTCTCAATCCTGATGGATGCTTACATTTTAAAGCACAAGGGATAAGACCGGAGCCAACGTCAGCATATTAGCAGGCCTCATTCAGAAATCCTTTTAGAGAGTTGTCTACAAAGAAACACAAGTAAGACCTCCACAGAGTGACCTTGGTTGTTGCTCTATCCTGACAGAGCCCAGCCTCTCTCCTACATGACATTCCTAAAACAAGGCCACAGAACCCTGAAGTGCCTCAGTACAGACACAGCACTGCAACCTGCAGACTCTCAGCTGATTGATTAAAAACAACAGTGAATGACTCAGTGAATAGAGGATTTCAAAAACAACAAAAGTTGTTTCAGGTTGCCAGAGTCTATGCCTGTCACCCCTGTAGCACTCTGGTGACTGATTAATTCTACATTTGAAGCAAACATTTCCTCCCCATACTTCGTATGGATATGCAATACCCCTTAGCCCTCCTAATCTTAAATTAAGTACCGCCAGCCATTGGCTTTTGGAAGCACTACAGGAGCAATAATCAGTGCCATAGTCTATTTGTTATGACTAAACAGTGTCCGAAGCTCTAGATGCACATAAATGAAACCAGGTGAGCCTATATGCTCACACTTGTTTTCAACATGTAGGAATGTCAGACAGGAAAGTATTTCTCCAGTGTCTAAAAGCATGGGGTAGAGACAGTATCCACCAGTAGAGCTACAGCAGTAGAGTACAGTGCCTCTCCTTCGACCCAGTACCCTTTCAGAGCTCTCAGAAATATTTTTTTGATCATCAGTTACTCACTGATCAAGATGATTGTACTTTTGCAGCTGCATATAAGCATTTAGATCAACATGTTATGAAAAGAAGACATTGACAAGTTATGAAACATAAAATGTTAAAGCGGTATTTCTTTTCTATGATGCTGTTGAATGCTGACATTTATTCCTTATACAACAGGGTCGGAGTTAAGAAGATGGCTCAGTGCTTACTGTGCAAATGTACTCTGTGCTTACTGTACCCAACTTCACATCCCCAGCACCCAAGTGAACGCAGGGTGGGTGATCATATCAGCTGCAGGCAATCTGAGGACTCAAGATGCATAAGCTATGAGAGGCCCAGAGCAAGGTGCTTCTCTGACTAACCAGAATGGGACCTCCAGGTTCAATAAGAGACCCTAAGTCAATAAATAAAAAGAACAATTTAAAAAGGTACTACACACACACAAGCATACATACATACATACATACAACATACATCTACATACTACAGATGCATACCACACAAATATATACATGAAAAAATAAGTAAAGGCAAAAGTAAGAGGGCCTAGTAAGTGGACGTAGCATGACTCATGTTGTATGAATACCCCACCGGTATATTTTCATATATTTCCCAGTTTTCCTTGTGGTTAGGTTTAAGTAGGTCCATGTGACTGTAGTCTAGCCAATAGAATGTGGGCACGGGTAGCAAATATCACCTCCCCTCTGGCATTCGTTCCCATGCGGGGCCTCCGACATCACTCCAACCTCGTCTGGCAATTCTGCTGACCGTGTGTTGCTCATTACAAACAGGCTGGATTCCCAAACACATCACTGTCACAGTGAACTATGCAGCTCCATGGACTCGTCTGCCTCCTGAGCACGCCAGTTTACAATAGCATCAATCAGCAAAACTTCCTGATGGGTGCTTGTGTGTGTTTCAGGTGGTGGTGGTCACAACAGCATCCTCTGATTAGCACACAGACCTGTGTTACCCAGATGACTGACTGACATGCTATATTGTTTAGATGATGTGGTCTAAGAGAGAACAAGCCAGGCAATTCTTATCATCCAAGAAAATGAATCTTGCCATTCTCCAAATAATAAATAAATAAATAAATAAATAAATAAATAAATAAACAAATCCCACTAGCTCATGTTCACACTCTAAATGTTCAGTCTTTTTATGTTAAGACAGAGTGAGTTAAGTTCAACATGCATGTGAGTGCAGTTGCCTACAGATGTTAGATCTCCTAGACATGGAACACCAGATGGTTGTGAGCTTCCTGGTGTTGGCGCTAAGAACTGAACTTGGGTCCTCTGCGAAAACACTACAAAGTCTTAACCTCCGAACCATCTCTTCGGTCCCTCCCCCCACATGTTTTTTGAAGAAAATGCTATGCTACAGTCACTTTAAAATTTACACCCCAATCAAATATGTGTGTTAAAGGTCAGTTTTGAGGCAGTGTTTACACTCCAGTATAAGTTTCAATATCCTCATTTAGATAGTAAGAATAACTCACACAAATACCCTCATGGAGATATTGGGGCCCTTTGCCAAAATAATACAAAAGCCATCAGCACACAGTCACAAGATCTCATTAGTAACTAGAAGAGTTTAGCAAAGTTACACTGATACACTTGTTAATCAACTCTAGAAATCCATATATTTGTTGAGTCCAAATCATCTATACATTTATTATACAAAATCAAATCTACCTCCTTTACATCAAAAAGTCAGGAATGGTGTAAATGTCTTTGTTCCCATATTCTATGGTATCATCATCTGCCTTTTCCCTTTGTGACTTAATTACTAGAGAAGATCCACAATTGTCAATATATTAATAGCACATAGTATTTCCAGACATTACCCCAGTCAGACAGCATCAAGTTGTCCCATATTGTGTGTGTGTGTGTGTGTGTGTGTGTGTGTGTGTGTGTGTGTGTGTGTATGTATGCCATTAGGTGCTTCAGGAATTGAATAAGTGTCCTTTAAGTATGTCAGTTTTTATTTGTTTTAGTTTTTCAGAAAATAAAGTTTTCTACAGTTTACTCACAAGAACGTGTTGTCACTTGTGTTTGAATAGGAAAGAGGTGCTGAGAAAATAATTTCAAAGTCAACAGAATGTCTTTTGGATGTTAAGCTATCTAAGGTTGAATTGATAAAAAGGCATTCTCTGCCAGCCAAGTCATCAGAATGGAAAGCAAATACCAAAAACATCACAAAAAGAAAAAAAGATGACGATGAAGAGGAGGAGGAAGAGGAGGAGAAGGAGGAGGAGATACTATCCAAAATAGCTAAAGGGTTATATATCTGCCTATGCATTATACTGAGGGGAGGGTAATTTTTAATTGATACATATTAAGTATAAATGTTGATTGGCTATAAAGTGACAATTCAATATAGTCTGCGACATGTAAGGATTAGATGACAGCAATCTTTATCTCTCAATCTCAAACATCAATTTTTGATGAAATCTTCTCTTGGAGGACTTTAGAATTCAGTAAATCATTAGCAACCACAGTCAGTCACCCTACTGTGCTGTAGAGCACCAAGGTTCATTCCTCATGTCTGTCTATGATTTCCACACATTAAGAAATGTCTTTCTATTCCCCAACTCTTCTGAACTTGGAGTAATCATGATGTTGGTTTCACTTATAAGAGACTTACACTCTTGGCATCAATACATAAAGAAGAACAACTAGTATTTATCTTTCTCTTCCAGGCTCATTTCTCTCAGCATAATGTTCTTTGCACACATCTGTGTTTGCTGCAAATGACAGGAGTTTCACTGTTTTTATGGCTGAGTAACATTACATTTTGTATACATACCACATTTTCTTTATCCATTCATCCATCAATATACATGGCTTTTAGGAACAGCACTTAATGAGCGTGAAAGAACTCAGAGATCTTTAATACACTTATTTCCTTTCCTTTGGACATACACCAAATAGCATGGCTGCTGGGTCAAATAACTCTTTATTGAGATTTTGGACCGATCACTGTACTGCTTCACATATGGCTATACTAGTTTATATTCCAGGTGTGTATAGAATGCCCCCTTTTCCATATGCTTACTTAAATTTGCTATTTTTTTTTCTGATGATAACCAAGCTAACCCTGGGGACCTAATTTTCTATTTGAATTTTGATTTGAATTTTCATGATGAGCAATGATGGTATTTTATATCCAGATTTACAATCTGTGTGTCTTTTCATAGAAATGTCTATTCAGGGGCTGGAGAGATGGCTCAGCAGTTAAGGGCACTAACTGCTCATCCAGAGGTCCTGAGTTCAATTCCCAGCAACCATATGGTGGCTCACAACAATCTATAATAAGATCTGATGCCCTCCTCTGGTGTCTGAAGACAACAACAGTATATTCATACATACATATAATAAATAAATAAATAAATAAATAAATATTTTTTTTAAAAAAAGAAAAAAATGTCTAGATCATTTTCCTAGTTTCAAGCTCCATTACTTGGGTTCATTTGTTTGTCGTCCTTCCTTCCTTCCTTCCTTCCTTCCTTCCTTCCTTCCTTCCCCTTCCTTCCTTCCTTCCTTCTTCTTTTCTTTTTTTCTTTTTTTTCTTCTTTCTTGACATTAGTCATTTGCTTGGTGAAGAGTTGACAACCACTGTACCTTTTCTGGGCTTTCTCTCTGCTTTGTTAGGTCACCCCATTGCTATGCTCTATCTTTCAGGCTTACCTAGTCATCTTGGTTTATTTTTGGATCCTTAACTTATGCTTTTGGATTCTCCTCACTGCATTTATGCCCAGGACAATGCCCTGGAGAAATTCCCACAGATTTTCTTCCAGCAGTCTCCATCTTATGCTTGAACTTAAGCTACTGAGAGCCTTTCTGTGTACAGTGAGACATATGAGAATGGTTTATTATCATTGTGCTTAGAGAACAGGTCTTTATTTAGACTTGTTTATCAAGAGGGTTATGAGAAAAGACCCAAATACCCATGGTTTTCAAGTAAACTAATCAAAATCAGCAGCTTCTCCATGCAGACTGTGGGGAGCCTAAGTTGATTCATAGCTCCCTGTTGCATATTATGAGGAAATTGGAGCCAAGTAGGTAATCAGAAGTCATGTCAACTGAAGAAAATTAGGGAAAC
Organism: Mastomys natalensis; assembly: GCA_021653895.1. NCBI lineage: Eukaryota > Metazoa > Chordata > Mammalia > Rodentia > Muridae > Mastomys > Mastomys natalensis. Next base: position 91,488 of record JAJTUV010001657.1, on the reverse strand, counting down.
AGAGATGGACCAGCTATTATAAGTACGGACTATACTTCCAGGGGACTTCTGTTTAGTTTCCAGCACTCACATTGGGCTGCTCAAAGCCACCTGTAACTCCAGCTCACAGGAAGCCCATGCCTTCTTCTGTGAGAAAAAGAATTAATGTGGAGATACTCTGACATAGATGCATACAGACACACAAATCTACAAAATAAGAATGAAATGGAAGGTAATGACCAAATTACTAGCTATATAATATTAATAATATTCTGAATGACACCTGAGTGACTCATTACCCTCAATTTTAATTCAGAAATATCAGGAACATAAATCCCAAGATGAAAACATATGGTATCTAATCACTATGTCCTTTAAAATAAGTACCGCTCAAAGAATCTGAATCCTTCCTTCTCAAGACACAGTTGCTGCTTTTCCAGAATCACAGAGCCCACTTGAAGTTGTCATTTCATTGTGATTGACACAGTTGCCACTCACATACAAATTCTAGGAAGGGAATATAATTTTGGAGCTTTGTGTCTCTCCTCTTTTCTGAAGAATCAGTATTCTGAATGCGAACATCCCTGAGATTCAAAGTTGAGCATTCTGATTTTAACCTCCGGCTTGGAAACAATACATTCACACTTACGTATCCTTGGAGAGGATTAATATGACTTTTTTCTTCTCTCTGTGTGTTTACCTTGCAGGTTTTTTAACATATACTGCTACTCTGACTAGGAAGTGATGGTGGGAAGCCTGTGACATGATGGGTCTTCATCTTTCTTAGCCAAACTTGGAATTAGCTGCTGGGAGGAGCATTGACCATAGCTGCATCCCACACAGGAGGAGCAGGACCAGGTAAGGAGACACGTCAATGTGTTCTACTGGGGCCTGCACTCTCAGTGTTCTGCCACCACTGCAAGTATTTTTTTTTTAAATGACTGATCATGACAGTAGTTGAGAAATAATGACCCAGTCACCTGAGACACATATTCCAAGGAATACCACTGTCTAAATATAATCAATGGCATTTTTTGTTTGTTTGTTTCTGTTTGTTCAATGGTTTCTTTGTTTATTTTTGAGATAGGGCATTCTGAACCCTCAGCTGTCACTGAATTTGCAATGTAGTCAAGGATTACCTGTAAGTGCTAATCCCTCTGCCTTTGCTCTTCAAGGGCTGGAAGAATTACAGGCAGGTGATACTCTGCCTGATTTTTTATGTTGTATGGGGAACAAATGGAAACCTCCTGCATGCTGGGCAGCAGTACTGTTGACACTCTAATCTCAGCTCTTCAGACATTTTTGAGTACAACGATTCCGTTTCTAACTGCCTCTCTACCTTAAAAGCAACAGCAGCCTGGTACTTGTGAGGTATAAATCCTTCCTGCTCATATTGATAATATTAATGAGGATTGGCCAACATGAAAGATATCTTTGCATTTGCATTTCTACCACAAGAATTCAATATGCTATTATAGAATGGAGCTTTTAAAGTTGGAAACCATATTTAATTTAGGTCTTTGTAATAATAAAAAAAATCAGATTGCAGGTGTGGGATTTATTTAATGGCGACCTACTGTCACTATGGCCAGGATTCACCATGTGGCCATTTGTTAGGTTTGGATCATGAACTCTTTAACAGAGTTTGAGGTACTGATTTCCTTGGCCAATTCATTCCCAGCAAAAGTATCATGGAATGAAGAGACATACGGTCTTGCTTTAGGAGCTGGAGCTTCAGGGTGTGATGGCTCAGCACACACATGAACTCTGTGTCGGGTAAATCACAAACAATCTAATATTTAACTGGGTAGGAGTCTTTTTGGTCTCTAAAAGAAATATTTTCAGAAATATTGTATGAAACTGTAACTATGATGCAGAAAATTTTGTTTTGAAAAATCCAAGTAAGATTTTAAAAATATAAAAGCAGAAAAATGATTTTTATAACATAACCACATTTCATACCTCTTAAATTACAGTCCATCAGCCTTGGCATCAATACCCACTGCAGTTGAAGTATCCAAAGTAGGGTCAAGAAGCGGACTTAGACCAATCAGATAGGACAGCAGAAAAGCAAGAAAGAAAAATCTTCCATATGTCATCCTGAGATCAATTCCAGACTAACTTGTTTCCTTTAATAATCCACAAAATGTACCTTAGACACAGAATCTTAGAAATAAAACATGTCCTCTGAGAGTACTCAGTCACCATTTTGTAGATCAGCAAAGTGTCACAAAGTGTATTTGTAGGAGGACATGTTCAAGACTAAGCAGAGAAATGGAAAGTTTCAGACATCCTAATACAGTATTCTTCTACTCCCAAACAGTGCCCAGAAACATTAATGCCACTGAAGCACTGAAGAGGAAAACATAAGATGTCATCGATATGCCAGCAGAGCACTTTGGCAACCCAGACTGACTTCCTGTGAGTGAATCTATGAAATCAGCATCAGGAATGAAAACATGAAGGAATGAAAGTTACAGTCACGAAGGGAATCACCAAATCAAAGATGACCAACCCATAGAATCAGTTGTTGCCCAAATTCACAATTCTTAAAAGAGCCTATGTGGAGTGAACACTCCACACAACAGGAAAGAAGGGTAATGTGCTGTCTATAATACGAGATAAAACTTCTCAAAGGCACAGCCTACTTGGGCTGGGTGTTAATGGCTGAGTAGAAGTTCATTTTGGACTTAAAGAAAGGACGGAGAATCCATGAGGATGGGAAGACAGTGTGGTCAACTAGCTGTGTGGTGTGTGGAGACGTGCTTAGGGGAACAACAAGACTAACAGGCATTATATTGACGGAAGGAACTGGTAGAAAGGGAAATCCAGGAAGTAGTAACTTTATATGCTAGGCAAATGAATGACAGTTATATCTTACAACCCAGAAAAGGTGTGCCATGAAATCCAAGGACAAAGAAGTACTCCAGTTTGCTTCCCTTCTTTTTGTTTGTTTGTTTGTTTTTAAAGACTTCTTTATTCATATTTGTTAAGAGATGCTACATGAGATCAAAACACCAGAGTTATAACTATTACAATTGTAGCCTGTGGTATCCAATAAAAAAACAAAGATATACGACTTTTGTTTTCACCGGGAAATGAAACAAAGAATGATTTAACCAATATTTACATGCTAAACAAACATGAAATGGAACACAGCATTAGAACATTAGAACATAAAAGGAACACAGATTACAATCATCGCAAAGTTTTCTTGAGAAGCATTCAGTCTGACTTGCCTTCAAAAGCCCAGAGCAGTGATGACCAAGAAGACAAACAAGGCCCATGTGGATCAGTTTAATTCCAGATGGGGATAGAAGATCCAGGAACTAGGGAGTGTAATTTAGAGATGATTAACTATATGGAGAATCTGATTTAGCTAATGTGCTTTTGAGTTCTCACTCAGGAGAAGTTACCACTAGACTCCATCAGTGTGGCCAAGTTCTACCACTCAGAAGGAATGAAAAATAACCAAGGAATAAAACAGTCACATGTTCGTTCTTCATGGTGCAAAAGGAAGTCAAATCCAAACCAACAGTGGGTACTCATATGATGAAATTAGCAGCCCTATTTAAGGTAATCAGAACACATTCAGAATAGTTAAAGTGGTATCCTTAGTACATCTACTGAGTTCCCATAGAAACACTATAGGATGCATGGTAGCAGTTGATTAATTCAACAGTGCATGGGCAATAGTGAGGAGAGGAGCCTTCCTAAACAAGGGGAGTAGAATGTAGTTCATACACAACCACATAGCAGAAGGTATCATTTCATGTTGTCCAAACCCTAAGAGTAGAGTCAGAAGAAAACCACACCCAACATTTCAAATCTGCCAATAAAATTATCTGATCAGTTATATGAACTTGACAAACAGAAGTAATTAAACAGATTTCCCAGGCCTCTATGAAGATGGATTTTTAAAGTAAAAACAAAAACAAAAAAATCAAGAATAATGGAAATGACACAAGACCATCTATTATTTTGCTATTATTGATTCCGAGATGGTAAGCTATATTCAGCTCACTGTTAATTTCAGACAGTGCCCAATTTAGGAAAAGCAAAATTTTAGACAATACACAAGAAATCTGATTCTTAGAACTCATCCATAGCTGATGTACCCCAAGATAACATTATAAAATAAAAGAACGTTGTAAAGGCAAGTCCCACTTTGACTCAGTTTCCTTCCTGGAGATTTAATGTATGATTTCATTGTAGGCTCTGCAGTTGGGGCACTCATTATTCATTTGACTGTTGACCTACCTTGTATTCAAAGTGAATTGTGACAGACCAGCTTACTGTAACTGAAGAGGGCAAATGAGAAATTCTGAACTTCAGGTTCACTGGGGTAGCAGACTGACCACTAATGTATATGTAACACTCTAGATTTCAGAGGTCTTCCTAGAAGTTAATCCTGGAATCTGAAAACTCTATATAGAAAAAATTCAGGAAATTTAGCTTTTTGCTAACAAAAGGCAACAGTAAAACCTCCAACAAATGACAACACATCTGAACCACCTGAGATAATTATCAGTTACATTTTTCTGGTTGGGAGATATTGGGCTGAATTGCTCACACAATGGTAAGGGTGGAAGGGTTGTGTTATAGCATTGAAACAAAACAATCAGCCATCACCAGCTCTCTATGGTTAAAACCAAAAACTTCTAACATAAACAGTGAAATTCCAAACCTTGAGAGTTATGATAATGAACTTTGTGGATTGGAACTCTTCCCATAAGTAAGAGGGTAGTTCGAATTGTGAGTATGATTTATGAACAGAAACCATACGCCCAACTGGATTAGATTAGCTATGTACAATTGAACCATATAAAAATTGTTTTGCAAAGTAGTGATTATTGTCAGTGTCTTTGTTTAATGATCCTGATGTTCTTGCAACATCTTTTTTGAAACTTATTATTTAAATTTCTCCCATACAGTATATTTTCCCTCCCATTCCTTCCAGATCCTACCCAACATACCGACCAACCCAACTTCATGTTCTTTCTCTCCTTCTCTTCTCAGGATGTGAAGTCAAACCACTAACTAAGATGCTATTTGCATCTTATACATGCTGCAAAAAGGAAACCCAGGCTTGTTTGTTTTTTTGTTTTGTTTTTGTTTTTTCAATGAAGAGTCACTGGGTATAATAAACACATCCAGGGCCATGCCAAGGAGTCTCCATGCTTTTTGCTTGCTTGTTTGTTTGTAGGCTTTTGGGATTTTGTTTTTGTTTGGGTTTTTTTTTCAGAGGGTACTTTTTGTTTTATTGAATTCTTTCTTTTCTTTCTTCCTTTTGTTCTTTCTTTCCCTCTTCCTTTCTTTCTTTATTTCTTCTTTATGTAGTGTGCTTGTCTGTCCTTGCAACACCTTTTTGACCAGTCACTAACAGTGAAGACTGTTCATTCTATTGAAAAAAAAATGTCAGGAAAAGTCATTATATACCTGTTTCTTTTTATTTGGTGAAAGTTAATATCCCTGAATTGGTTATATCAATGATCTAAATAAGGTTCCATTTATGTATACATATATGTACACACACATACACACACACACACACACACACGTGTGCTGATAACTGGATCCTAAGAACCTCATGTCTGTTGGGAAGGTGTTCTACACTTGAGTTGTGTCATCAGGTACTGTAAAGTCACTCTGACAGCAGCAGCATAATTTATGACATCATCTGAGTGAGCTCAGAAAGAACGTCAATAGATTGCAGCCAGCTTTCCCTTATCTGACTGGCCCCTTCCACACTTTCACTTCACAGCTGAGTGGTAGGGAGTTCAGAGACCAATGCCACATACTAAACAGCTATCACTAACAACATAGGTTTTTGTTGTTGCTGTTAGTTGAATATATAGAATAAACCTATCTATTAGATAAAATTCTATCTATTAGAGATAGAACTTGGAATAACTAAGAGCACAAAACTAACCTTCTGTGGCTCATATATCATGTCAACATTTCCTAAGAGACTCCACAATTATTTAAGCACTAATGATGATGTGGGGATCAACATAGACTTATCCTATGACCATCCCAAAAGACAAAATCCATTTAAAGAATGACATCAGCTTCAGATGTGTTCCTGTGCTTTATGACCTGACCAATGTTAAACAATAGTGAATGTACTAAAATCCCTGTCTAATCTTCAGCTTCCAGTGAAGCTGACAATAGATTCGATATCCTCAAAGCACCATGTGTCATCAGTGCGGATGGGTCTACAATCAGCAATACAGTTACAGGTTCGTTACCAAGTGCCAACTAACTATGGGTAAAAACCTACATACTTTATTAAAAAATAATAACAGCATACTTATATACTTATAATCCCAGATATTTAGGAGACAGAGGCAGGAGAATCTCAAATTCGAGGTATGTCTGGGATCCATAGTGAGTTCAAGGCCAGCTTATTATATTCAGAGTAATCCTGCCCCCAAACAAACCCAAAATTCAAAAGAAAGTATTGAAATCAAATACACACCACCACCAAATATGGACTTAGCATGTTGTGTATTCATCATACACATACACACACAGAAATAGATACATATATATACATATATGTATATTATACATATGTATCTATATGTATATGTGTATATATATTTGTATGTATCTATGTATGTATGTATATGTGTATTTGCCCATACACATACAAACGTTCATATATATATATATATATATATATATATATATATATGTTTATATATTTATATGATTAACAATAATCAAAGATAAAGAGACTATCAACTTGAGGCATGCGGTTGATTTAAGTGAGAGGAAGGACTAGAAGAAAGAAAGAGGGGGGAGTGAGAAAATTCTATTTCAATCAAGAATATTACAACATAAAAAATTACTTTTTATAAAAATTAAAAGCAAGTATGGAAAGAAATAATGAAAGGAAGAGAGAGGTACAAAGGAAGGAAGGAAGGAAGGAAGGAAGGAAGGAAGGAAGGAAGGAAGGAAGGAAGGAAGGAAGGAAGGAGATCCTGTATTGAATGTACACAGATTTTTCTTTTGTAAATATTACAAAAAGTACAGTGCAAAACATTTTACATGGCATAAATACTTTAGATTATAAGTAAATTGGAGATAATTTATATTCCTTGAATTTGTAAAGACTTTGCTGTTTTCACATAGTGAAATTATTGTTGGATTTTGGGATCCTCAGGGGTTCTGAAATGGATCCCTCATACTACTGTTATGGTTCCATTATGAAATGTCCCTACCAGCTCAGGTGTTGAAGTTTAGGTCCCTAAAGGGTGGCACTGGTTTTGGAATTTAAGAAGAAACTTAAAGAGGTTGGGCACTGTTGGAAGGAAGAAGTCATTGATTAGTATCTTTGCAATGTTACACCTGAATCCTGGTTCTTCCTCCTCTGTTTCCTGTCTATCATGTGGGAAAAATTCATCTGCCACAAGTTCTTACCATGATGCTCTGTCTAAGCAAACATGAACTGAACATTCTAAAATGTGAGTTAAAAAATAATCTCACGTTTAAGTTGTCTGCTCAGGTATTCTGACCCAGTGACAAACAAAGTACATAATGGATATAAGAAAGATATCTTTCAGTGTGATTATTTACCAGTTATTCCAACCTCAAATGCCTTTGAAGGTTCAAGAACACTCAACTGCCTTACAGCATTTCCCTCGAATCATAGTTTCTATCTTTATGGAAATGTAGCGTCACCATCAAATGAGGCTAAAAATACCATCAAGAATATTTTTACAAAGTATATAAAGTAAGAGACATGGACAAGGGACAAGAGTTAAACTTAGAAAAAATAAATTAAAACTTGTTATTGACTTTACAACTTCATATTTTAAAAGACCTCATAGGTTGTTCTTTCCAGCATAAAAAATTCCTATAAGAGAATTATCTTTAGAAATGAAATGGAAACAGTGCTTGCATATCTAATTTTAAACAGGAGGGAAAGGAGAGCCAATACTGGCCAAAGTGTTTCAGCCACATAAAAACAAACATTGCAGACATTTTGAAGAGTTAAGATCTTCAACATGATACTTTTTCCAAGTCTGTTAAAGACGTTCATTGCTTAAGGTTCTGGAGAAAACCCTTTTAGAGACATTAACATGTCTCAATAAAGATTCCTTGTAGTTACATTTTTATATGATCAAACCAATACAAATGAAGACATAATGATTCCCAATGTTTTCTCTTTCCCTAAAAGAGAGGCAGAATAAGGAAGAAGTTTTGCTTTGACATAATCCAGAGTGCAGGCAAGGTATAAAGTGGGGATGCTTGGTCACTAATACAAAGAAGATTTTTACAGTTATTCACTGAGCATTGGCCCCTCCTCCCACACAGAACAGTTTCAGATCTGCTAGAGACATCTCATATTTGAAATTCTCTTGTTGATAAGATGTTTCTATAAGCCCAAAGAACCCCAAGTATTGTTATAAGGCTATTCATTTCCTTCTGGCCGTATTCCCATGAATATATCAGATCTGCTTTCATTCTGATCCCAGAATCACAGCTGGATCTTCACAGTTTGGGAACAACTAAATCCTTATGGATTTTTCTTGCTGTTTCTTTTCATCATTGGCCTTTCTAACTTCCCCATGGCTGCCATACTCCCCAAGTATTGGTCTTTTTGACACCAAAGTCTATCGTGTTGCTTGACATTGAGGGTTTTAAAAACAATAAGGACTCATCCAGGGACAAAGAGGAACTGGTATATAAAAAACACAAAGCCAGAGTCAGAAACCATTAATCAGAAGACCCAGAAGTGAAGAATATTGGTTAATTTCCATTGATGTCCACTTTCTAATGAGAACACCCAGCTTCTTAATATGCCTATAGCTTCTAAAAGAGGAGAGGATTAAATGAAGAAACTTGGCAACAGTTTTTGGATATGTGCTCCAAAAATACGAGTCAAGAATGAAATTATTTTGAAAACGGGATGACCATTTAATTAGTTTCAAATGAGTTTCCTGAGAGTGAAGGCACTTAGCTGTGGAGTTTAAGAGTGAATATAGAAGTCCACGAGACCTGGAAGTAAAACATCTTAGAGAGCGTCAGAACCTTTTGACCCTCCAGGCCACCCTCACCCTTGAACACCACGGTAGACCTAACAACTGGCACAAGAGTGTGACTCAAGGAGAAGGCAAAGCTAACAGAAGCTCCCGAAGCTCTATCTTGAAGTGAGGACTGAAGGCCAGTTCAGGAACACCTTAATCGTTGAACTCATTCTGATTTTGTTAGAGGAAATAACAAACTAGAGGTCTGTGTCATATGCCTTGTCTTTTGACGAGAAAATCTTGGCTGTGCAGAAGGAAAAGTCGGAGGAAGCAGGATGATGACACGACATCCAGCAGGAATGCAAGAGTAACCATAGGAAGGGAACTCATGGTTCTGTCTGTCTGTGTGTCTGTCTGTCTGTCCATCTGTCTGTCTGTTCACTATTTATTTGCAGTGCTGGGGATGAAACTCAAGTACTCATACATGCTACTGACATGCTTTACCATTGGGCAACATCTCTAGGCTGTGACTTCAATTCTAAACATTTTATTTATTATTATTTTTTAATTCTACATATGTGTCTGTGTTCAGGTTTGTGTACATGAGTGCAGGCACCCACAGTCAGGGGCACAAGATCCTCTAAAGCTGAAGTGATAGGCAGTTGCCAGATACCTGAAATGGATGCTGGGAAATGACATCAGACCCTTGGGAGGAGCAGCACGTTGTTTTAATTGTGAGCCCTTTCCAGCCCCAAAACTTTTGATTTTAAACAGAAGAGAAGAAATTAAGAACACAAAGCCTCATTCACACTTCCAGTGACTAAGTTAGAAGTTCTGAAGTTCTGTTACTTATTTTTATTTCCACCTCAAAAGTCTTAGCATGATTCAAATGGCAAGATCTCAATTTGGGCTCTGATGTAGACTGCTTTTCTGCTACAGCAGGAATCTCTGCATAATTAAGATTCATTACATGATCAATCTCCTTAAACATGAGTCTTCAAAAAACACCAGGCTATTCAGTCTGTTGGGTTCTACTGGGTCCCCATGGAAGAGGGAAAACAGGCTAAGTCAAAACAATGTCTCTTAAGGCATCCTCAGGAAGTGGCACATAGCCTCTGTCCACCACTACTCATTGGTAGAAGGGACATTATGAACCTGACTGCAATGGAATTTAGGTGTCCAACTGTCCCTCAATGGAATGCAGGGTTACAACTGTCCCTGAAGAATGGTAAAAAAAAAAATATTGGTGAACTGTACAGAAATTTTCAACTGTGTAAGTTTCTTTTAGTAGAGCTACTTTCTTATTTAAATGGACATTTTTCAAGAACATTTGCAATTTAAACTTGAATGTGGACCATGGAAAGGGTAACAGGTGAAAAGCAGAAAGAAAGAAGGAGGATGCTTAAACATCACTTCCTAACACTCTGACATACGGAAGAACTGTCTAGCTACTTCAGGACATTATAGCTGTCCCATCTTAGAATTGGTAACAACTTCATTAGATTTGAAGTAAGAGAAGTGATGTTCTCATTAGCAGATCAAGTTACACTTCGTCATAGGGAATGCTGCAGAAATAAAGGAGGAGCGATGTAGCCAGGCATGACATTTCATGCCAGTTAACCCGTGGTTCACACAGTAGATACCAAAGGATTGAGACTTCTGGGTGACTTGTGGGTATATGGTACAAGATCTGATTTTGCTACCTGAGATCTTGCCTCAAGGAGAGGAAGAGGGAAAAAGGGAGAGGAGGAGGAGAGCAAGTGTAAGAGGAATCAGAAGTGGGGGAAGAGGATGAGGGGGTAAGAATAAGAAGAATGAGGAGGAGGAGGAGGAGATGGAGGAGGGGAGGAGGAGGAGAAGCAACCACATCAGCCAGAGAAGAGGAGGGGTAGGAGAAGGAAAGAAGAGGAGAAGAAAGGAGACGTGTAGGGAAGGGTAATGATGGTAATGGTGGAGAGGGAGAGAGGAAAGGGAGAGAGGAGAGGGAAGGAGAGGAGAGGGGAGGTAAAGACAGGAGAGAATTGAGTGTAGTACAGATAAGTGGTATAGCCATGGATTGTCATGAAGTTGTCTTTACTTCACTGAATAACTTACCTCCCATGCTCAAGTAAGTAACTCAAGTTAAATGCTGGGGTGAGGGGACATAAGTATAGCAAGCATCCTAGTGGAGAAGGAAGGATGACAGTAGGAGAAGCGTGGGGATGGAGGGAAGGAGGATGGGAGAGCGTAATGAGGGATTAAAAACTATTGAATCTAAATATATAAAGTATGAAACTGACAGAGAAGAAAATGGAGAAGAAAGAGAGAATTTACTCAGAATAATTTAAAAATTATTTATTATACCCTAGGTTCTACCAAGCAGACTCTTAGCATAGATTACAGAAAGGATCTTAATGTATAATATGGTGTCCTCACATCTCTTAACAACTCAATTTGGTTGCCAGCAGTTGGTGTTATATTAACAAGTGGGTGGTAAAAAAATCATTCTACTAAGAGTGGATTTGATTCTTTCTTATAATTTGATGGGAGGCTGAAGAAGTAATACAGACTCATACTTCCAGAAATCTTTAAACAAATGTGACAGGTGTATTTTGCCCACTCAAAGAATTTCTCCTGTGTAAATTCTTTTATACAGGAACTTTCTGAAAAACTTGGATTTGCTTCAAGGAGTAATAGTATTGATAATTATCCAGTTTCTTTGAAAATAAAATCAGAAAGTGGAAGACAGAACGGATTTACTCTACAAAGAGTGCACGGCAATGAGAAGAAGACAGACATCTTCTTTCATTGGTAATTTGGTCTCTAGGGATATTCTTGCTGATTAATATGAGGTTATTCTTCAAGGAGTTAGAACAAACAAAAACCAAGGGGATTCGCAAATGTTCCACCTCATCAAGGATAGCTATTTGAGTGAAATATGCACAGGGTTACTGAATTTACTACTGGGTGTTTTTCTATAGTCATTCTGTTTGTAAGAGCGACTGTGCCAAATGTAAACTATACTGAAATATCTGAAGTCAAGTTTATTCTTTATCCCTTTTACATCTAATATCTTTATAAATGTAAGTACCATTAACAATTTGGTATGTGTCTTCTATAATTCTGCATTTGCTTCTAAAAGTAAGCTGATATATGCTCTATGGTCTTTTTTTTTTTTTTTTTAATATTCTCATTTGCGGTCTTCATCTGTCTAAGGGAAAAAAAAAAAACCTGCTTTAACAATGATAGACGTCTGGACTCTGAGAATAATTCTTATACCACGGTTCCCCTCTGGAACTCATCTGAGTCATTTCCAGATGTTTCACATTCTAGTTAAAGATCAAAATAAAACAGCCTGGTATATACATTTATTTATGTCATGTATATTAAATTAAAAATGTATGTGCATGAGTTTGCTTGAATGCATATTTGTATACCACATATACGTGTGGTGCATGCAGAGGTACGAAGCGGGCACTGGGTCCAATGTAGCTGGAGTGTCAGGAGGTTGTGAGCCACCATATTGCTGTGAACCAAACCTGGGTCCTGTGCAAGAGCTTCTACTTAACATCTTCTAAACATTTCCCAGCCCTAGTCACCTGTTTTAAATCCGTGAATTTTATCTTTGGATAGATCCCTAGGAGTGAAATAAAGATGTGTGAACATACACATTTTAATAATAAAAAGCACTGCTAGATCACAATTTCCCAGAGCCTTACATCTCTTATCAACATAGTGTCCTCAAAAAACAAGCAAGCACACAAACTATTAACTTCTAGGAGAGAAGAGAAAGTTTATTATGAAAAGAAATGTGACTATGACTCAGAAGCACGGACTCAGGTTATCTGAAATTCTGGGTAGCATTGCGGTTAACAGCTTTAGAAAGTCTCAGTAACAGAACAAAGAAAATCATAAATCAAGACTTCCAATGACATTGGTGCAAACAAACAAACAAACAACTGTCAGCTACAGGCCTCAGCTGCTGTTAGTATTCTCAGCTTTTCCATTGGTGGAACCAGGAAGCCTGTACATTCCATAGAATCTTCACAATGGTCCTTAGGTTACATACAGAGGAGGCCAACCAATGGCTGGTAAAGAGGCTAAACATGGCTCAAGACAATCTGCAGCATTCAAACTTCTCCACATTAGCCTCTGTAGTTGTAATCTCAGCTTCTTTCCAGAAATTCTCATTTGCAAGGGTGTAAGAACAGTTCCTTTCTGCCATTCTCGCAAGGCCTCCAGTCTCAGGATATTTTTAGTTTGAACAAATGTGACAGATAAACCTTTCCATTTTATTGTTGTCCTAATGGCCCAGGAGGCTGTGTTCTCTTTGTTTGCGTTTTCCCTCCAGTACACTACTCATTATGCCGCTCACATACTTTCCTCTGGTTGTTTTGACCCTTGGTTATTTGGACTGTAATTATCTTCTCGAAGCCTATCATCTCGCATTGGACCTTTCAGGGGGTGACTCAGAATTCCTGGTTGCAAACACAATTTGCCCCTACCAGTTTAAACAGAACTAGATTCGTGAGCTGCATAGAGAGATCATAAAAGGTCCAAGGAGAAACAAGGAGTTGATCCTTCATGATGTAACATGATGGTCAGCCTCCATGGTATCCATCTCCTCGTTCTCTCCACAGCCTGTCTGCTCACCCCAAGCTCTCTCGGTCAGTGCTCTGACTGACATGCACAGTTGGATGTTTCTGTCACTCAGCATAATTGATGTCAGGAAGCACCTCTTTCCTAGCATCAGAGCTTAGAATAGGTATACTTTAATGGAGAGAAGGAAGCATCAAGGCCAGCTGCAGGAGGGACCGGCCCAGCTCATCTCTGTGCTCATGTTTAAGACACCAACTTCCCCCAAACAAGAATCCATTCCAAAGTAACCAGTCAACACATATTTGAAACATATACTATATGAAGACTCTCTCACATGTATTTTTAAATTTCATGGAATCAAGAATGCAAATTTTCTTTATATTTTCATAGACGCTAAAGTCTATGCAATAGTCATATAATATTTTCCTTTAGTATCTTTCAAATTTGATAATGACCAATGTGTGAACATTCAGAATATTTTCATTCATTTCTAAAATGTTGTATAATGAAATAAGAACAAAATTTTAATATTTTAAAAGGTCCAATTAGATTTCTCACATGTATCAAAGAAATAATGTATTATTTAGCTACCAACTTTAACACTATACCCAATTATGTGTTAAATAAGCTCTAATTTTTTTCATTAAGATTCATGTTTACTACAGGTCAGTATATACAACTTCAAGTAGTTATATATCCAATTTTAATTTATATCAAGGAAAACTATCTTATATTTTTGCTCAATATTTTCTTAACTGTTCTCAAGTTCATTCTTCAATAAATACTTTATAAGGGGTCCAGAAAGACAGGAAGATACTAGTCGGTTTTGAAGAATGAATCACCACCTATTATGTACATGCTTGAAAAAATCAAAAAAAAGTTTATAATCACTTTATACACTCTAAATAAAAAGGGCATTGAACGGTGATCAAGCAACATTAACGTTATATGCTAATGTCAAAAATAGTGACATTGGGATGACATTAGATCTTCCCACTTATGAAAACAGTCTGCTCTGTATGTTTATGTCTATCACAAACTTTTGATCTTCTTATGAAGCTCATTCCTGGTAATCTATAGGATGGTTCCCACATATGACTAGAATGGAATCATTACCATTTTCTACTTCAGCCAATTTTTTTCTAGCTGTATTTGACTCTACAACACATCAACTATATGGCCTATCCTATGTGTCACGCAAGCAATTGGCAGAGTGATGGCTATTGATCATTTCTTTGTTTTATATAATACAGTTTGACAAGTGATAGGGAACAGTGTCAAAGTCACAGTGTCTACATTTTACTACATGTATTGTATTTTCAGAGTGACGTGTTCATTTAACATCCACTCTCCAGAGGTTTTGGTCCTCTTTGTCCATACTATAGGAACTACATGTATATAACTTCCTTGCCACCTATAAAACAACTGACATGCTTTTAAAAATGACCATAATTCACATGAAACCACATACAGCTTCCCAAAGCCCATTTATAACCCGAACTAAAACCCTGTCTTTAGCGAGCACTGTGAAATTGTCCTTCTTTCCAAAGAAAGAGTAGTTCTAATGTCTGCTGTACATCAAGAACTAAAAATGTCGGTTGATTATGAACTCACCGATAAGCACACAAGGAAATAAAACCGTACTTATGTAAAAATTTAATGGCATATTAAACAAAAATAATAAGAGTAAGCATAATTATACACAAAAAGCATGTGATACTACTGTAGAGACAAGCCTTAACAATGGAGAGTTCTGGTGAGGCACATTTCTGTCAGAGAGTGACATGGCAGCTTGGTGAGGGCCTATACCTATAGTCGCAGTTTTTAAGAAGGTGAGGCGGCAAGACAGCGTACAAAATGGCGTAATGACGAGAAGAGCAGAGACAAAAGAACACCTGAGACCACAGTAAGAAAAGCTGAGGACATCAAATGGTCAGAGCAGCGAGATGATGCAGTTTGAGATGCTAGGCTCTGTGACTCCCTCACCTTCTCAGTGCACAATTTCCCCTAAAGTGAGTGAGCTAATCTAATGAGCATTTCAGTTGCTCTCCGTTTTCCAGTCACAAGGATCTATATTTCAAAAGAGTAAGTGTGTTACCCAAGACCATGGGAAATGGATATGTCTGAACTCACAGAAACAGAACTATTTTAGGTTCATTGAAACCATAATTGCGGGCATGCGGATTAAGACATTCAACTATTGTCTGGGTCTTGGCTGATTGCAACACAACATACATGAGATGATGATTAAGTTAGCTAAATGTTGTATTTGTAAGTCAACTGTCTTGTGACGAAGACAAATACAGCCTTTGTTTATGATCGCACGTCACTAGCCAACACAGAATGTCTACTTCATGGGCCAGCACATATTCTGGCGTGTGAAGCTTTAGTCAGAGGGCTACATTAATTTCTGGAAACCAGTATTCTACAGACACCATCGCAGCAACACATTTCAGTTACCATCAATGACCGTCCAAGAAGCCGTCTGAGAATTTCCCAGCATGTACAAGTATGAAAGGAGGTAAAAATGGTTATACAAATTTTTGACATGTATTTTTACATTCTAGAGATTTATAAACACAGAGCCCACAGTGTATAACTGAAGAGAGGAGAGCTGATGGAAGAATCCTATTACATGATGTTTTTCCTCTAAAATGAAATTTCAGCCTCACCAATCCAAAATTTATCCAACACGCACAGAGAAAACCACCAAAAATGTTGGATAGTATCTCTCATAGTTCAGTATTTCAAGGGGCCAAACCAGGCGGCTGTTTTCCTAATCAGGAAGTAACTCTGCTCAGAGTAAAGCTTTGGGGAATAGTTAGAGGTTTTGAATACTCCAAATAACCTTGAATCCTTCAGAAAGTAAATTCAAGATGAAAAAGAGCCATAAGCAATAGACATCAAGAATATTAAAATAGAGAGATTGCTTCCGAATACTTATCACACATTCAAACTGTAAGGAGTCTATGGATGACAGTGAACAGTTTGCTAGAAATCTGTTTTGTATTACATTTTATTTTTTAAGTAACATTTCTTTACACCATTTAGAGGCAGGCCATTCACTTTTAAATTTATTTCTACACAAATGGATGCCTGGCTGCTTTCTCCGTGATGCAAATGAGCTCGTTAAGGACCCTACTATCTCCATGTCAAGGTAAGTAACTGGGAATTGTCAATTTCATCTGCCTGATTTGGAGCCCATTTAGGAGTAGGCCAAGGAGTTACCCACCCTTGCCCTAGACTGAAAAGAGACAAATCTTCCTCTGAGAAATAATTGGTTCCACTGGCAATGTGAGGTTAAGTCAGTTTAGTTGAGTCTAATTAGTTCACTGTTTGCTTTATTTGATTCAATTGAAGCTTAAATGGACATTTGCATGACCATAAACCAGATTTCCACATGTTGACTGGTTCATTGCTTTTAAATGATGTTTATTAGTTCTCTAAGTTTGAGTCAAAGTCATTAACATTTTTAGTGAACGAATACTACTTTGTAGAAAAGTGCAATCAGTTTGGACATGCGCAGTTAAAAGAAGCTGGAGGTGCCTGTCATTGCTGGTAGCTTCTTCGGCACAGAGCCACCCAGTGAAAAGAGCAGGATCATTGCAGACAACCACAGCGAGGACTCATGCATGAAAGAAGTGTTTTTCATACCTTTATTTTTTTTTCAATTATCACACATTAGAGGGGCTTATATTGCCTTCACATTTTATCAACTTTTAATTGGCTAATGACTTTAACACATCTCAAGCCTGCTCCTAAAAGGTTCATGTATGTGCATAAAGATAGCAGTAACTGTAATAAGCAGATATATAGAAAAGGAGATGGGAGGGACACAGAGGGTCCAGAGGAGAGAGCTGGGGTATTAGTGGTGAAGCTGATTAAAATAGTTGTATATGTCTATGAAATTCTCAAGACTGATAAAATCATTTTTAAAATTTTTGATAAAATAATATAAATGTTTCAATATAAATGTCTGATATACAGGATATCACAATGGAGCGATGGGGGTCACGACCCCCAGGTTGAAAACCACTGTGTTAGAGGAAAGCTGCAGCTATTTCTACCCTTGCCAAAGAGATAGTCCCGAGTGAAGAGGGCAGTGCCTGATGCCCAAGAGATAAACAAATGAATACAGAAAACCAGAAAGAAACCTGGCTGTGGATGCAGAACAAGCAAGGGAGAAAAAGAACAGAAAGTTGAGCACATGGGACAGACAAGAAAAAAGAGTCTTTGGCATTTTACTTCAGTTTCATTTAAGACAGCAAAAAGAAAATTTGCAGATGAAGAGAAATGGAGATTTTTTTTTTAAAAGAGAAACATCTCCATTCCTAGTACATTACAAAATGAGTTCCCAAGTCTGGTTCAGGTCTCAACTATCAAAATGCAAAGCAAATTTAAATTGTAGTGACTTTCATTTTCCCCAACTTAAAGACTGTTCTTGGTTCTATAACATTTCAGCACAAAGTAACAAAAGGATACAGCATGATTCTTGCTTTGAATCCTTAGTACGGCCACCAGCATAGACAGAACCTATCGGTTAGCAGTGGCCCAGCATGTGGAATGGCCTTAGCAACTGATTGCAAAGTGAAGAGCAACTTTGAGGATGAGGTCACAGGAGTAGCTGGAGTGTTTTGACCTCAGCTAAATGCCTCCTCACAAACTCAGGCGAAGGCTGAGGGCTGTCATTCGCGTGACATCCGGGGAGAGCAGGACACAGCAGCATAATTACAAGTGTCCAGTAGGGAAATATACTCCACAAACTGATGAAGTCGTGAAAGCCAAGTGTGTAAAACGGAACCAAATAATTTCACACAGGAGTCAGCCTGAACTAGGACATGGAGTTGTCAAGTTAAAACACCAAAACGCCATAGGATCAGACATGGGAGCACATTTAAAAGAATCCCTAAAAATACAGTCACCAGCGAGCAAGGGCAGTAATGGCTAACTTCAACGTTCATTAGTAGGGTACATTAGTACCCACTAATGGTTATTATGTATATTAACCACATATATATTATACATGTGTTAATAATATATATTAATGTTTTTATTGTGTCATAATTCATCTAACAGTATGTGGATATATTAAAAATGAGCAGGATCTATGAGGTTTGGTGTATGTATATTGCCTTGAAACTGTGATAGCTTATCAAATAAATAAATATAAAAGCTCACTGTGCCCTTCCAGAATGCTTCTCTCCTATCCCATGTCTCCAAGTAATCACCGATCTGCTTCTCACCACTAAGACCAATTTGCCTTCTTTAGAACCACACAGTCCATATTCTCCGGTTGCTTCTCTCAGTATGATTTTGTTCAGGTCTCATCATCGTAGCAGGCACATCAATTCTTTCTTATTGATTGTTACCTGGGATTGCTACGGAGGATGTCCCAGCAGTGTGATTTCACAAATCACCTGTTCCCTGAATTTTGGCTAACATTTAGATTCTTTCCTGTCAATAAAATAAAACTTCCAAATTTTCCTGAATTTAAATAAAAAGGGCGCGGGATGAAAAGGGGAAAATAAAGTTACTTATGATTTATAAGCTAAAATCGAGAAAAGAACGCATCAGAATCATCAATGAAGACAGGTTTACTTACTGCCGTTGAAGCATGTATGGAATGGCTTATGCTGCAATCCTATAGGCAAACTTTATTTTATTAAATATAGAGCTTATTTTAGACCCTCTGGTCATCAGTGTCTGCTCACCAACGCTGCTGTTTATGTAGAGTCTTCTAGACTACGAAAGCTGAATACTACAGGAAAACAGTATTTCTCTTTACAGACTTCTGTCCTATCCCAAACCTTCATCACTCTGTATATACTGCCCTTCTTATCTATATGCAGTGAAAATTAAGTGGAAACATTATGACATTATTCCTCGATTTTTTTTTTTTTTACTATATATGCACCTGTGTCTTAGACTCTATGGACACATTTGCAGCTTTTAATTAGCATCACGGCTGGTCCAACAGATCCCCAGATTCGTTTCTTACTGGCTTCTATGAAGGACCAATAAACTCTTATTTCAGAGAGCGTGTGATTTGAAAAGATTTTATCCTAAGTATATGATACATATTTCAACAGAAGAATTCCTATGGGAATATGCTTTTATTGATCTTAGATAAAAAGCCCACAGTATAAGGATGAACTGTAAGGTGTGTGAATTTTTAACTTTCAGAAAAACAATTTTTTCAGAGCTGTCTGCCTTCTGTATGTGGTGGTTGAGTGTTCTTTTTTTTTTTTTTTTATGTATATGGGTACCTTTTCTACTTTTTAAAAATTTATTTAGTTATTTAAATCACATCATAATTTACTTATTTACACAGGGGTTATAAACACAAAAAGGCAGGATGTGGGGAAGGGAATGGCACGGATCATAGGTGTTCAGGGGGAGTACAGATACCTTTCAGAACAGGGTATCGCTGGGTGTAGGTTCAGGGGACAAGTCACTATGACTCTGCCTATGATTCATTGTCCTTATCTAAGTTGGTACTGTCCACCAAGGCTGCCTATTTATAAAACCTATGACTACTCGGTCTGGTAAATTTCCACAGAAGCTGCCCGTTTACAATAGCTTATTGCCTTCTGTTTCAGTGTTTTTCCACAGAGACCTAAGACTTGGTGTTAGCATGATGTATGTCAGGCTATTGCTGACTTTAGGTGGTTGAGTGTTCTAATGGTCCAGACCCTGACTGACAGGTCACAATTCAGCCTTTAAATCTTGTTAACGTTGACTATTCTAATAGGTCTGTGGTATGTCTCAGGGTAATTTGTAATTGACAACTCCCTATTGACTGTTCTCTAATGATATCGGTATTTACTCATGCACCTATTTGTCATGGATCTCCCTTTCTGAGGAAGGATCCAGTAAAATAATTGTTCATTTTTAATGCACTGGTGTTCTTTAAGTTTAAAAGTTGTTTGTTTATAAATTTGTGATCTAATTGTGCCTTAAAGCAAAATTTTACAGATGTTGTCTTCAAGCTTGTACCATCCTTGACTTTTTGAAAGTGATGTCTTTCCATTATAAAAATCTCATTATCATATATTTATTATACATTATGATGAGTTTTCTAAAGATATCTCTAACTAAATATATTGCGTATTTTGATGATATGCGCACTCATACCCTTTCCTTGATATCCACTAATCTATATATTGTAATAAATATGTAGCTTACTTAATATGATGGTCTATATTTACATATGTATTTATACAAATGATATATTTTTTATGGTTGAATATAAAAACTCTCAATTGTGTAGATGGGGATGTATTCTTTATCAACTCAAGGGCTGAAAGACATCCAGCCTTATTATACTCCGTGAATACTATAGCCAGTATAAGAATGGCCGTGTGTCTGAGGTGTGACAATGTAGAATCCTTCATTTATATACTCAATAGTGGTATAGCTGGTTCAGGCATTCTTTCCGCTTTTGTTCTTTTGAGTGAGCTCCAGACTGATTTCCCTAAGAGCTTTACTGATTTTCATTCTCACCAGCAATGTGTATAATGCCTTCCTTTCCCCACACAAATATTTTCCAGAAGTTTTTATTTGATTTCTCAAAGACTGCTAATCTGACTGAGGTGATCTCAACGTAGCACTAGTTTGCATTTCTTTTATGGCTAAGGACGTTTAATATGTTTTCTTATTTATCTGCTATTTGAAATTCATCTTTTGGAAATGATGTGCTGTTCACTTGATTAGTCCATGTCTTCTTGAGTTTTGAAGTTTTGGTATTTAGATTTGTGAGTTCTTTACTTCCAGGTCTTTATCCTCTGTCAGACATATGCTAGACTGCATATTCATTTGATTGGTTTTTTTTTTTCCTGAATAGGATTTTTATACCTATTGAAGTCCCTTTCAGAATGTTTTCAGAAGTAAAATACTATAAATTAAGAAATATTCATTTTTTCTTGATTTCACATTTTTGTGTCACATTTTATAAATGTTTGCAAACTAATTATTAAGATGTTCTCTTCAGCAGCATCAGGTGTGGGAGGAGACAGGGGAGAAGTACAGGGGGTCAGGAAATTGAATGGAGGTGTGTAGCAGTGGGGGCTGGGGAATTGGGAGTAGCCACTAGAAAGTCCCAGATGCCAGGAAAGTAAGAGGCTCCCAGGACCTAACAGGGACAGCATTAGCTGAAATACCCAACAAACAGGAGAGAAAACCTGTAGAGACCATATCCAGAGGTTAGGCACAACCCCCCTTTTGAGGGATGGGACCACCCACCCATCACGAAAATAGTAACACGGAATTGTTCCTATCTAAAGGAAATGCAGAGACAAAGAGTGGAGCAGAGACTGAGGAAAAGCCATCCAGAGACTTCCCCACTAGGGATCCATCCCATCTGCAGACACAAAACCCATACACTATTGCTGATGCCAAGAAGCACTTGCTCATAGGAGCCTATTATGACTGACCCCTGAGAGGCTCTGCCAGAGACTGACCAATACAGATGTGGATGCTCACAGCCAACCATCGGACTGACAGGGGGACCCCAATGGAGGAGGTTACAGGAAGGACTGAAGGAACTGAAGGGTTTGCAACTCCATAGGAAGAACAACAGTATCAACTGACCAGACACCCCAGAGCTCCCAGGACTAAACCTCCAGCCAAAGAGTACACATGGAGGGACCCATGGCTCCAGCAGCATATATAGCATAGGATTGCCGTATCTGGCATCAATGGGAGGGGAGGCCCTTGGTCCTGTTGATGCCCCAGTGTAGGGGAATGCTAGGACTGTGAAGTGGGAGTGGGTGAGTGGGTGAGCTCCCTCATAGAAGTAGGGGATGGGAAAGGGGATTTGCAGAGGGGAAACTAGGAAGGGGATAACATTTGAAATGTAAATAAATAAAATAACCAATAAAAATTATATATATATATATATATATATATATATATATATATATATATATATATATGGGGGGGGAGAGAGAGATGTTCCTTCTACACATATTATTTTTCCTATATGTGGCACAATGCAGGTTCAAGGTCAAGTGACAACCTCAGGTGTTGTTCCTTGGTTTTCAATTGTTTGAGAGAGAATCACTCTTGCTTTTCAGCAGCAAAGGACAGGATATTTGATCCATGGGCTTCTAGGGACTCACATAACTCTACCTCCGGCTTCTTGTGTAAAGCTTAGACACAGGCATACACTACTACATCTGGTATTCATAGGAGTTATGGGTATCCAAGCTTATATCCTCACATTAGCATGGCAACTTCTTTTGCCTACTGAATCATTTCTCCAGACTTAGAAATAATATCTTGTTTGTTTTTATTGGTTTTATGGTCAGCTCTTCTCTTCCATTTGCAGTCCATTTTGAGTTATCTGGGTCTTACAGTTAATTTTGCTGCAATGTGGCTTCCCAGTTGTTATTGCACTGATTGTTTTAAAGATTATCCTTTCTCCCGCTGGATTACTTTTTCATATCTTCTAAAAAAAAATCAATTGTATAGGCTTATTTCTGGAAGTTGCTCTATTCTACTGATGTGTTTCCGACCTTGGCATCAAGCCCGCACTGCCTGGTTTCCTGCAACACTACAGTACATCTTGGAATCAGGCAGAAATCTTCTTCCAAGGACTGAAGGTCAGAGTCAGATAAAAACAGGTGTTACTTGGTGAAAAGGCCCAGAGGATGTTGCTGGAACCCCTTGCAGCTGTCCAGGTATAATCCGGGTTTGTCCCTGATGCCTCCGGAAAGCTGATGCAACCAAGGAGGGCTGGAGCAGCCCCAACCACAAGGCAGAAGCACAGACAGAGAGACCTGTTAATGTGTAACTCAGACTCTCAGACAGGGATTGAAATGGCATTGAAACAATCACCTCAGCGTCTTTCCCTGATGCTCCCACTGAGATGACTTATGAGCAATAAGCTATGGTTATACACATGCATGATTAATGTTTCAAAAACCAAAACCACAAGAACACCTTTAGATAGCTACATACTGCCAGAAACAAATCTACTTGCCTAAATACACAAATAAGGTGGCTGAGACAGATTAACTGGGTAGCTCAGAATTATTCTGCCAAAAATATGATACCTTTCTCCATCCTGTTCCATCTCGGGGGTTTGTCATCACCAAGGCCAGTCTCCACGAATTTCCCCCACCAACTCTACTGTTCCCTAGATTGGCAGGAGCTTTTATAAATACAGGACCTGTCCTTGTCAAAATACCAAACCAATAATGTACTATCAAAGCAGCCAATGAGTAAAGCTCCATAGATTTACAATGTCAAAATGTACGCTGACTATGTTAAGAAGAAAATAAATACATCACAAAAGGAAATGAAAATATGGCCACTTTCCTAAAAGCATAAGAACAATTCTGGCTCCAAAGAGTTGAAATTGACTTGGCTATGATTCTGATGAGCACAGTCAGAGGCAATAAAAGTTACAGACTGGGACTTCAAGTGGTCATTCCTCCAGAGTTTGAGGGAAAGCTCATTTTCGTTGGAGGATGTTGTTCATTGGGAGTCTTCAACAGGGTATAAGACGAAAGGATTGGAGGCATGGAAAATTACTGTGGCCAGGACAGCCTAAATAGGAAAATACGTTCACACAAATGCATAGGGAAGCGGTCACAATGCTGTTCCAACTGGCCAAGTTGAAGCCATGCTGGGGTCTGACCCACTTAGCTCACTGAATATGGTGCAGTTAAACCAGTCTTTCTTTAAGACAGGATACCTATGCACACAGAGATACACACAGAGAGAGAAAGACACACAAACACACAAAATTACCATATTCCAGAATTATTAAAATACAGAAGTGGCCATATTATTAGAAGAGCAATTCCTTCATGGTATACCTGGTGCGGGAGTTCTGAATCACATCCTATGTGACAACTTACAGATCACTTCCACTTTTTGCATCTTAGGATGTTTACACACATTCGGTGTTTTATCTATACTTTAAACACATGGATATCAGCAACAGTCAGGTACATTTATTTCTAACTCAAATGTTAATTTTTAAAAGAAGACACCATACTATCCCATAGAACTAAACATTCACACCTGACTTTCTGTTTACAAGTGATTTAAACATTAATGGAAACACACAGATAGTAGTAGCAGATAGTAGTAGAAAAATTAAAGCACACTTTTTGAAAATACCTTGGTGTTTATTCTCTTTGTTTGAATTATGCTTTGATTGTTGTTTCATTAAAGCACATTTGGATGCTAACTTTTTATGAGGATACTGGCACTCTAACATTCTTGGGTAACATTCTAGCCTTGCTTTCACCTCTGGGCTTTAGAGAGAGCCAGCTTGAGAAGAAGGAAGCAACAGGCATTCTGGTCACAAAATTCTGGTGCTTAAATTCAGTTGCATGAGCTTAGGTAAAGTGAGCCCATCTCTTTCCTTAGGTTTATTCACTGATAGAAATGGAGGCACCATCACCACTTTGGTTCTATTAATTGTGGCAATGGAAAATGCAGTCTCTCCATACCATCTATAAAATACCAAAAACTTCCAATAAGCATTAATGTTCCGCCATTTTCTTTTCCCCTGTCATTAATTCAAAATAAAAGACTTCACAATGTTCTTATTTTCCTGGATTCATAGTTACCTTCCATGTGCTATGGAAAGGTGGAAAGGAATGAAAATGAAAGATAAACTATATCAATACACTACTGTATTAATACACCTCTACATTAATCCATTACTGTTAACACAAACCAGATTCTTCCAGAATACTTTTTCTTTCCTTTTCCTTTTTTTTTTTTGAGACAGGGTTTCTCTGTGTAGCCCTACTGTCCTGGAACTCACTCTGTAGATCAGGCTGACCTCGAACTCAGAAATCCACCTGCCTCTGCCTCCCAAGTGCTGGGATTAAAGGTGTGAGCCACCACTTCCCAGCCAGAATACTTTTTTTCCATACTCCATTTTTGTAGTCATTTAACCTTTTTTGCTTGCTAGACTTTAGACTTGGCTATTGCCATTTAGATTTAATAGGTGACATACTACAGGAGATAGCATGGAAAAGCATATAATAACCTCTGAGAGAAGAGAATAAGAAATAAGACATACAATACACAGAATAAGAACTATTGTCTTGCTAATGGGGTCTGTAAGTCTATTGTAGGATGCTCACTGCTTTCTTGGACTGGCATGTATTTTCCCACATTAAAAATCTAGACACTGTGCTTATTATGCTCCAAGCCATCAGAATTTATAAAAACCAAATGAAATTGTTTGATAAATTTTCTTACAAACTTTTAATAATTTCTATTTTAAAGTAAAGAGACACAGTGTGGTTACGGATTTCATTCTGTGCTCATGTTACCATTATGAAGTCGCAACAATAATGTTTAATATAAAACTTCCACACATCCAAGATGCTCAAAAATAGCAACAGAGAATGTTAGGCAGGGCTACTTAATACCTGAAGACCAGACTAAACAGGATTCTTTCCCATGGTGTGAACCAGCAAACACCAGGTCAGCTCCTAAAAAGTAATCTGAATTCTCATAAAGCCTAGAATTGATCAGGACATGTTGACATCTGCATTTTCTGGGGTAATGGTTAGCCATACCTGAGGTGACACATCAGGATAGCTAGAGAGTTCTAGGCCACGTGTTTTAAGCAGTGGGAGTTAAGGCCCCCGGTTATTATCACCTGGTAGTGCACTATTGACACTAAATTGAGAGTTTTAGATCACAGAACAACAGAATAACCAAATCAACAACATGGTGGTTAAACATTTCCAGCAACCCCACGGTTCTGAACATCTGAAAACAATTTGAGGGCTGGGACCAGCCCAGGAGAATGTCTAATTTCCACTAATGTAGGAAGGTCTATCCAGGCCTTGCCATAGCCACACAGACAGCAGTTGAGACAGTCTTCAAGGCTGATTCCAGCTAAATGTGCTGAAAATTGTTCCCTGGCATTGTTTCAAGTTCTTCATTTGGAGCCATGCTGTCTGAGTCCAGTTCTTAGGTGACCAATTACTAGATGCGTAAGTTTAGGCAAGACCCTTTGGTCTCACTTCCTTCACCTGTGAATGGAATAAATAACACCACTCCCTCATTAGGAAGCTCGAGGTTAACTTGGAGGAAATAAAAAAGAAGTCCACATGCGGGTAAGTTCCCAGTTACATATTGGTTCTTTTTAGCATGATAGCAAGTGGTAGATAAATATTCAAAATTAAATCTTGTGTGTTTTCTTTATATAGTGCCAAACACCATACCTTTCATTTACATGAGATGTAAAGCTGACTCTATCATCCTCATTTTAAATAGAAGCACTATGGTCAGCCAGCCATGCCGCTAGACTAATCATGATTTGCAATGTGGTCCCTTCCCTTCACAGTTACCAACCCCTATTAAGCTCATCCCTCCAAGATTTTCTTAGAAATACCAATAAAGCAATTACCTGTCCATGATTGGTAGGAGGAGAAAGCTCTAAATAAGCCAAAATTCCATGCTCGAAAGGAAGGCTCAGCAGTTACCTTGTTATTTTCAAGGGAACAGTATGGTTGATTCATTGTGTTATTGGCAGAAGGCTCTGGGGCAGAGCTTCACATAGACTTGAACCAAATAAAATTAGTGCAAAGAAGACAAAGAGTTAAGGAGATATTTTTAAAGACGATATAATAAAATGCAAAATACCTTTCCCATCATGAAGGTTTATGTAAAGGAATTCATCTATTAAGGGTGTAATTGTAGACTCTCTCTCTCTCTCTCTCTCTTTTTTGAGACAGGGTTTCTCTGTGTAGCCCTGGCTATCCTGGAACTCACTCTGTAGACCAGACTGGCCTCGAACTCAGAAATCCACCTGTCTCTGCCTCCCAAGTGCTGGGATTAAAGGGGTGCGCCACCACCGCCGGCGTAGACTCTCTGATTTAATAAAAATGAAACAAAATCTTTCCAAAATTAAATATCCACATTAAAAAAAAACAACCAAACAAAAAAGTGTGTCTAGGTGGTCATGAGGACTGCCTCATCTAAACAGCCTTGAGTACAACTTTGTCCATGAAAACTGCCTAGTACTAGGGTGAGTCACCTAGGGAAGGAGAGATCAAATGAGCCTCCAGATTGCCACATAAATACCGGAAAACATTTTGCTGTTCACTATTTTCTTTGCTGCTCTGCTGGGTGGATCCAAAGGGGAGAAATCGTGACTTGGTGTTCCCTCATTCAAGGAGATGGACTCAGTCTCCAGGGTTTCCTTCCTTATGAGCATATGATACCTTCTATATCTAAAACTATGTACTGAGGACTACCTCAGAGACAGGATCTATTTGCATAAAAACAGCCTGGCTCCCTGAGACTTCAAGCTTCTTGTAAGCCTCTGAGGTGATAAAGTTTCATCTCCTGGGCTAGAGATGTACTTCAGGTACTAGACTACTTGCCTAGTATACATTCAGACTTGGAAGCCATCCCTGGTCCATAAACCAGGCATGGTGGCTCATATCTGCAACCCAACATCAGGATGGAGAAGCAGAGAATCAGAAGGAGGAGCCAATCCTAGGTTACATGAAGCACCATCAAAGCAAAAGGGAGGAAGGAAGGAGAGAGGGACAGGAAAGGAGAGGAAGGAGAGAGGAAGGAAGGAGGAGAAGGAGGAAGGAAACCAGGGACGGATGGACAGAATAAAGGAGGGACAGGGGCAAAGGAAAGGAAGAAAGGGAAATCTTAGATTCTTAAAAAGCAACAAAATCAAACTGAAAATCTTCAGACTAAAAGAAAAAGACTCCTCAGACATGAAGCAATTCTCAAGTCAGAAAAAGTAATGAATAAATCAGTCTTGCAATTTTTCTCTCTTTTCTCTCCACTCCTTTGATGTGGCAATGAAAGACTCATTAGCATTTTAACAAGTTCCTCCAGCCAATATCAGCCAACCAGCAAACTGTCAGTGAGGCCATACTGGAAAAGAAAATCCCAGCATTATATCTTTTAATGAATAAAACTAGAAATGTGTATAACAGTATCTAATTCAGAAATCATTTGTTTTGGCTTTCAGGAGAGGCAAACACTGAGTCAGATGTACAGGAGAGCACAAATGTAGACACATTCGCTCCTCATGCTTTCTAGGCCTTGCTAAGAGTCTCAGGTCAAATCTGAAGAGACTAGCTATGGTAGAGAATACAGTCAGGTAATCATAATCTGCAACCAAGAGATACAACTTTGGTTCTTGAGAGAGAACATGACTTGGTATTTAAATTAGTAGTTTGCTACGATAAAAAAATTCGGTTCCTAGAACGTCTTTTGGGTAGGTGGTTCACAACCACCTATAACTTTAGCCCCAGGGAATCCAATGACTTTGGACTCCACAGGTGCCTGCAACCATGTCCACACGCACGCACACACACACACACACACAAAACCACACATACATGCTTGCAGACATACACACACTAAAAAATAACAGAAAGACACATCTTTCAAGACTGAAACACTGTGCATCAACTACACCTGCAGGAAGCCTTCATAACCACAAGTCTCCATTTCTAAAATCTTGCACTAATAAATACTGATGATTTCATCAAATCTCTCAGATTATTTTTAAATTCTTGCTTATTCTAAGATTTAAGAGGCATGGTTCAAATCCCATACTCCCTATTTTAAGCAATTAAGCTCCATCTTCTACCCATCTGCCCAACACTGCCCTTTGTGCAATAGTTAAGGAAGATAAGGATAAGAACAGCAAGGGTGTCCATCCTTCATCTAGTAGATCTGTGATGTGCCTGTCTCTGCCCTCTGCCATAGGAAAGCAATGGATAGCTTAAGAAAACACTGCATCCAAGATCTAAGTAGAAGCAACACCATGGGGACCAATGTGATTACAGGCTACAATTTGTTCACTCTCAGAAATTCAAATTTTAGGTTGGGGATATAGCTCAGTGGCAGAGTGACCATCTGGTACGTGTAATATTCTAGATTTATTTTAGCATCCCTACCCCCAAAAGATCCAAAATGATTGCAGCTCTCTTGTTAAAATGTAGCCAGTTCCCTCTTCCTAAAGCTGTGTCATAGGGAGAAGAATTTGGCTAGACAATAATTCAAACCCATTAAAAGAGATGCAGTCTGTGATGGAGCCTGGGGAATGGAACTCTTGCTGCTAAAGAAAGCATTTACATTTATGCAACTTGAGATGTTTTATTTTTATTTCCCATAAAAATTATCATGGGAAAACATTTCTTCTCCTAGCGCTCATGAAAAGTGTTCATCTTAGATCCTCCGATATAAACTGCTAAGCAGGTGAGTTCTGTATATTACACGTAAAAAATGAATGAAACTCGAATAAATTATAATTGGA
Source organism: Mastomys natalensis (assembly GCA_021653895.1). NCBI lineage: Eukaryota > Metazoa > Chordata > Mammalia > Rodentia > Muridae > Mastomys > Mastomys natalensis. The sequence goes on along the minus strand of JAJTUV010001657.1, from coordinate 61,677 downwards.
AATGAGTAAAACGATACACAGGACTCAAAAAACAAAAAGTCAGAAAACAGCACAAGGTTGGTACTCAATTGATGAAAAAAAAAATGCAACTGCACCTCTTCCTTAAATAAAATCAAAATCAGTCGCACAGTGAGTCACTTGCACAGGCCACGAGAATTGTAGGGGACGAGCACAAAGGAGAAAGTTAGACAGGAGCTCTGGCACTGATCACATCTCCCCACTGTGTCTCCAGCCTCTTCCAAGAGCCTCAGTGGTTTCTGACCTGCCCTAAGGGAGCAAAGGGTAACTTTCACTGTTGTATGCCACCAAACTGGTTCTAGAATGTTCCAAATTTCTTTACATTCATTCAAAACCACCCAGAAGGCTAAATTCATTCTCATGCTTCATGGGGAGCTTTGGTTCAGATTTAAATAGCAGGTTCCATGGGTTATAAACTTTTAATGTTCCAGGCAGCCCCAAATTGTTGATCATGGCAAAATACTCTGAACTATTAAAAATCAACAATCAGGCCCTTCTTCTTCTTCTTCTTCTCTTCTCCTTCTCTCTTCTCCTTCTTCCTTCTTCCTTCTCCTTCTCCTTCTCCTCTCCTTCCTCCTCCTCCTCCTCCTCCTCTCTCCTCCTCCTCCTCTCCTTCCTCCTCCTTCTCATCCTCATCATCATCCTTCTCCTCTCTGCTCATGTGTGCACCCCTCTCTTCCCCTCCCCCATCTCTCTATGGTGACTTTCCTGGCCTCAGTCTCACTATGCAAGGTTTCCTGCTCTAGACTATGTGTGGCACGATGAATGCAGGAGCCCTGAAATCTGCAAGTGCTGAAGGATCAGGGTAAAAATTGACAGTGTGTGTATCTATGGATGTCCCAAATCCCTGTAAATTTGTAAATTTGTAAAAATTCCATAGTAAATTTGAGTTTGTTTCTTTCTTGTCTTTACATTTATATATCAGGTAGAAAGCACTGTAAAATTCCATAAAATGTCAGTCTCATTTAATATTTTCCAGAAGTACATAATAAATAGACAAGGGCTGTAAATATATCACTAAATCAGGGCTATGTTAGGATGTCCCTATCAACTCTTCTAAGCCACAAAATGTCAATTTTTAATTACTAATATTGTTGAAATTGTGTGTCAGAATATATATTCCTTCAAATATTCATCAACATACATGAGAAAGGTTACATTTAGGATGGGATCATTATTACAAGGACCTGATTCATGATTTTAGAGGTGGAGTGTCCCAAGCTCTGCAATCAGAAATCTTAGGTCCAAAGAAAGAAAAGCAATGCAAACAGGAAGAATTCTATTTTTGCATCCTTTTATCCTATATAGCCCTTCCACAGAAGAGCTGATGCCTTCCTACATCAAGACAAATTATTATCTTATATCAGCCTACCAAATTCAAACATTACTTTCATCAGTAAACACCCACATAGACTTAACTAGAAATGGCATCGAATCTATTGTCTGAGCATTTCATGCACCATTCAAGTCTCTGATGACAATGACGTTTAAAGATAATTGTTTCTCACCCCTGGTTCCTACTTCCACATGGAGCAATTGTCATGCAACTAGATTCTTCAGTGGTCTCTGATGTCTCCTATACTTATACCCAACCAGGAAGGAAGTCAGTTAATTGATAGTAGAGTTTGGAAGAAGAACTAAATATTCAGGAACCCATTCTGTCTGGGTCCCTTGGATGAGCCTGCTGATAGGGTAGTCAAGATTCACTAAGATCCTCAGGAAACAAATTCAGGAAGCAAAGGCGGTAACTACAGACCAGAGATTCTAAAGGAAGTTTGTGTTGGGTATTCTAATTCCAGAGGTACTAGTAACCTTCAGCTATGGGAACTCATCAAGGTCAGTTCTGTGAGCCTTAATAACCATGGCTGCAATGCTCCCTGGGTGTATGAGGAGGCAGTAGCTGGTTCTTAAGCTAGACAGGCTCCATTTCCTCTGGCAATACAGGAAACACTAAAGATTGGGAAGAGCGTGGTCTCCTAAGAGTCTGCTATGGGTTAAACTATGTCAACACAAATTATAATCTAAATCCTAATTCTCAATATCTCAGAATATAAGTTATTTGAGACAGAACTCTGGCTGCTTTGATTACCATAGTAAAAATGAGGCCACACTGCATAGGCCTAAAATATAGTAAGACCAGCTACATAAGAGCCATATGGAGAAGGGCAGAGACCTGAAAAACACATCTATAAGAGGAAGAACACCAACAAGCTAAAAGAGGAAGAACTCTTCTGTTTTCCAATGAAAAATGGCCACTGTCAGCCTACTTATGATACCTAGGTGGCAGAAATATGAGCTGTCTAGTCTGTGGTTCTATATTACAGAAGCCCTATGACACAAACATTATCTAACATAACATCCATTTATATACCTCCAAATAAACGCATAGATGGAGAGTTAGAGGCCTCATAACATGTAATCCAAGGAATTTTTTCTAAACATCCTAGTTTATCTGTTCGTTCCTCACAGAGGAACAAGGTGTTTCTATAGAAAACATCTTGAGTAGATCACAAAAAAAAAGGAAAACAGAACCTGCAACTCTGCAAAACATCAAACTGACCCAGCAAGTCCTCATTAGTCTATCCCATCCAGCCTCTGATCCCTGACCTTTTGATAGAATACACTTAATAGACCTGAGTCTGAATGATGGGGTAACAGTCATAAACATGTTCCACCCACAGCATCCACTAACCTTTGTGTTGCCATATTGTAGCACTTCAGCTATATGAAAGACAGAAATCTCTTCACTGATGACAGATTGGGAACCTGAGCTTTGAATGTACTCAGTAATTAAATTTTGACTTGAAGACCAATTCATGACTCAACACCCCAGTCTAGTCCTAAATTTGATACTTTCAGACTAAAAGGAAAAGACATAATCTACAACTTAGAAAGTTAGAATAAACTACAATGCCAGTGATGCAAAAGGAATTACAATCCTTACTCAGAATTATTCCATAGAGTGCTCCATGTCTTAAGGAGACAGTTTCTTCATGAACTTAACACAGAACAAACCTCCCTACTGAGAAAAACAAAATCCTGTCAAATCTCGGCTTCTGCCCTGGAATAATGTGCTATCCATAAAATAAAGATAATCCTAGATGACTGATCTTTCTCTTTACTTTCTAGTCTCGACAAATTATTAAAGACTGTTTTCTATAAGCATTTGTTGGCATCACTGGCATTCAGTGTACTATAAATTTTAAGCAAATATCAATTTTTTTCTAGAATCTGCAAGTAAGTTGGTACACAAAGTGAATGCTTGGAATGATGCACAAATTAGCTTTCTGCTCTAAAATCAGATTTTATGACAGCCATTGTGGCCTTTAAGAATTAAAGCTGAAGTGAGGCAACATGCCAGATTTATAGTCCCCCTGTGTCACTACCACCAGCAAGTGTTCAGCTTGCAGGTTCACTCATTTAAATCTGACCTCTTAAACTTTAATGTGAATACATGCCGCGGTGATTCTTTACAAATGTAAGTTCTTATTCCATAGGTCTAACATGGAATATGTGATTCAGTTCCTCTAACAGAGTTCCAAAATGAAATCCAACTTATCTTTGACGTCACTCTGAACATCTCAAGGATCAGATAACCAGCATCACAAAACCCTTGGCATTACCACTGAGCCTTTCTGTATATGTAGACCCTGCCTTCCAGTTCTCACTGAACAATGCTTCTCATATACTGAGCCTAAATCACACATTAGCTGCTTTGTAAGCCTTCTGCAAGATCTCTCCTTCCCTAGGCACATCAACTCTTTCCTTCAGGTCTTTCTTGGCTTCTGTGTATTATATTCCTTCTAATTATAGACTTACTTTGGTCTTCATGGCAGATTTTTATCCCTGGTGGGCAGGGCTAGCATGTATCAGGTTCCCTTTATCCTTGGTATCTAGTAGGACAGCTGATTGGGAATAGATGTCAGTGCAAGTTAGCTGAATGGATTAACTAGACTTGGGCTGGGATGTCAGAATTTAAATTTATCCTTTCAAGATAAACTGGTTCATCTCTAGTTCTTTCTGCCCTTCACATTGTGGTTGGTTCAGCATGCTGAGTCCGACTCACTGTCAAGGTTCTCTCACAACACACCATCACTTTTTCATGGACCACCATTTAAAATTGAAGACCTCTCCTTCGAAGAACAGAACCCAGAAAAAGATGCCTTCGTGGGAGGGACTTAGAAGCTGTAGTGTTTTGAGCAAATGACTACTCTTTTGGCTTCTTGCTTTGAAAAGTTATGCTAATATCTTCTTACTTTTTCTGGAGTTAAGAAAGATAATATAAGAAACAGCGTAGGGATCCTACTGAGCATAAGGTAAGAATTAGTGGATGCTGCCTGTTGCTGTTGGGTATGGTAGAGTAGAATTTACTGGCATGCTCCCTCCTAGCTAGACAAGAACTAGAGACACTTGATCGAGCCGCTCTGCTTCACAGCAAGCTCACGGTCTCCACAGCTATGCTTCCTTAGTGTCCTGCACACAACAGCTTTTGTGTGTGTTTTCCATTGCATTCCTCCCTGTCTCACCTCATCCAAGATGTTCCTTCTGTGATGCTGCCCAAAAATGTAATGGCCATTATTACCCTTCCTTCTCTGTGCTCTAGCCCCTCCCCTTTATATGGGCTCATAAGGAAACCATTCACACTGACTCCAATGTCTGTCCATTGGAAACTGTCTTTACTACATGATAGGAATTTCCTTTTCATTCACTTATTTTGTAACCTTCCATATCATTACCTTTTCTGGCTTCTCAGAGGCAAAATGACCCACAACAAATGTCAGATTCTTGTTTCCAACAGAAAGAGAGTTCAGCACTGGAGGAGCTGAGCCATCCACTCCACATGTAGTTCCTCTCTCAAACAAGACACAAGGTCATTATCCTCCACAGGTTAAACACTTCAACAAAGAACATTTCAATCTCAGCTTTCTTATATAACTATTAAGTTGTACTACTTCAGATTTCAAACATGTGGGCTTCTGACTAAATATATATTGCATTGTTTTTTACTATATTCCTGAAAGCCTTTCTACTAGACATGTCACTTTTGAAAAAGAAGTAAGCTACAATTTCAAAGACACCAGTACTGATAATTGTAATAAGAGGCTAATGCATGATTAATGCAAGAAATAAACAACTCAGATCTCCAATCAATCACTAGTTACACAATCAACGAAAATGATTTAACATGACTTTAAACTATAGCAGAACAGATGCAGTGGTATGTTTCAAATTAAAGAGCATGTTCACATTACACTTAGCAATTTTTCAATAACGCCTTGCTCTAATGTTTTCCAACATTAGTCAATCATTAATTGGTCCCTGTCAGTGTAAGAGATTCTGCACTGTTAACATAATCTTGGTAATATGAACCCTTGTCTCAAAAAGAAAAAAAATAATTTTATAAAATTGTATTCATCCTCAGGGCATTAACAGACCACTGAAGACAATTATTACATCCAGGTCCTCACTGCTACAAAGTAAATCAGAAAATACCTTGAATCAGTTCTGCATCTCAATATAAAGTGCTCAGCACATAGAGTTATAAGTTTGCCTCTTCAACAAGACAGCCCAGGACACCCCGGGAAAGGAGAGATAGATCTGTTAAACTGAGAGACGATTCTAGAAGGAAAGCTTCACCACCTAGCCGATGAGATAAGCATTTTCTAAAACTCCCTTTCATCTCTGTATTTGTGTTGCTGTAAACCATAAGCCAAAGGCTATCACTGACTACACTGAGATCACTCTATGGAAAGCCACTAAATAACAAACAAACAAACCATGGGTCAGAATCACAGGAGAACAAAGTTAATTCTCACGTGGTCCAAAGACATCTCTGAATGAGATGGAAGTTCCTCTCACTGTTCACTCACACCCAACTTAGAAGAAGCTCTTCCCACTTCGAAATCCTCAGTGTCTCTTCACTGCTCATATAAGAAAAATCCTTTATCATTTACATAGCTCTGACAGCCCTATGTGGACTTTCCTGACCTTCAAATTTATCTTATCTTTCCTGTTTGTGAACAAACATGGAAATTTCTCAGAAAACTTGCAGCTCAAGATCAACTCTCATGTTGCCCCCCCATCCCCTTCATGGCAATCAGAACCACGTTCTCACCCTCCACACTAGAGACAGATGCAAATACATAACCACTGACCACAAAGTAATGGAGTTGGTGATCCCCTCCACACTGATTAGGTCTGTGACTGACTACATATCCTCAAGTCTCTGGTCACCCACTGGAACACAATCAACCTAAGAGAGGTCACACTCAAAAAACCAAAAAATCCTAACTCTCCTCTTGGCAGCCATCAATTTCCAATAATTTTGCAGTTAGGATTTGGATTTGGTGACTACCTCCCATCTCTAGGATGCCATTTGTCTGGCTTGAACTGTGAGTTCATGTGAGCAACTGCTCTGTTGTGTACAGAAACAAAGCTGTGTTATAGTCATCCACCACCTCTGGCTCTGACAAACCTTCTTCCTACTCTTCTACAATGGCCCCTTGGGTTGTGATACAGATGTGCCATTTATGGCTGAGCAACCTGATGTCTGTTATTCTCTGCATTAATAGCCGTGTCTACTGACAAGGCAGGATTTTTTGGCGATGCTTAAGAGAGGCACTAGTGTGGGGAGTTGTGTGCATTATTCTCATGGCAAGGAAAAAAATGAAAGAATGTCCTGGTTACTCATTAACTCCCCAAGAATTCAACAAGCTTTGAGTATAATATTAGCACACCCAGATGTGTTAGTTTCAAAATTTGTACATGTTGCTCTGAACAGAAATATCAGAGGGTACCCAGAAACCAACCAACCAACCAACCAATCAAACAAACAAACAAACAAACAAACAAAAAACCTGAAGCTTCTCTCCATTAAGAACCCTACTTCTAGTTGGCAGTGTTCAATCAATGACCTTGATTGGCAGCTGCAGCAGTCCAGGTCTTCTATCTATGGGCCTGTCCCATTTTCAAGACGGTTTTCCCCCTGAAGCATGTATAATAGCATCTGTCACTTTCACTAAATGTCTGTATGGACAACCAGAACAAGAAAGATTTATGCCAGACTAACAGAGTGGATACGGGCTGCCACCTCCATCATATACCCAGGATCAACCCTATGAATTCGGGCATGAAATTGGCTCATGGGTTGAAAATTTGGGGTTCCAATGTAGCCCACATTTTTCCGACTCTAGGAAATCCTTTGTTACTCTTTCATCACCTTAGGCAGCTTCATGAAAGTCAGAAATGGGATGACTGCTGGAAAACTGATGGAAGGTTCTGCACAGGACAAGGAAAGAGCAGAAGCAACCAAGAACTGCTTCCAACTCATGATATATCAGCCACAAAGTTCACTTGCTAGGAGCTCAGGGGAAGGGATTTGAGCTATTTGCCATAAAAGATCCTGAGAATGAGAAGCAGACCTTCTTCCAAAGATGATGAGCAATACCATTCTCTGCAGCCCAGTTGAACCAAGAGCCACAGGATGATGCTGCCAGAAAGGAAGCATAGGTCACTTACAGGGAGGAGAAGGAACAGGACTATGATGTAATTCAGGTCTCAGAGCACGCAACAGCCTTGCCATCCAAATTCTAACATACAAAACACTGGAGTTGCCAGGAGACCCCTCTGAGGCTCCAATCTCTTTTGAAGCAGATTCTTTCCTTCATTATTTTGATAAGATTTTCTAGGACCTACACCCCAAGAGTCAAGACTCTGAAGCTATGGTTCTAGCAGGCTTCAAATGCTTACATTATGATGATGACTTAGGCCTTGAAAGAAGAATCCTTTCCATGTAGGACTACATGACCCAGAGAGGCTGGGAACAGGCACACACTAGCACTGGCAGAAGTTTCAGCAATCAGAGGCAAGGGAATAAGGAATGTTCATCCCAGATTGTAAATAACAATCCAGTTGATGAAGATTCTGGTGTAGCAGATTGCATTGTGGCAGCAGTGGCTGCAAAGGCTGCAAAATAAACCTAGTTTCAAATATACTGGAATTCTAAAGCTCCAAAGATGGACTGGCAGGACTTGCATCCTCCCTGTTACTTGGCATGGACCTGTTGTGAAAACCAAGGCTAATCACACTCAAATGGGGAGAAAGAAACCATAACATTTTTATTTCAGTTATTGTTCTTTTCTTTTCTTCTTTTCTTTCTTTCTTTCTTTCTTTCTTTCTTTCTTTCTTTCTTTCTTTCTTTCTGTTAAATGAAGGATCCATACTATTTTGTTTTCCATATACATCTACTGAACTGAAGTTAGACTTTTGTAAATCTCTAAGATTGAATGAATTTCTTTTGAAATTTCTGCCCTGTCCAGTTTTAATGCATAAATAAATAAATACTAGAACAAAAACAAATAAATAAAATCTAGCATATAAACTTCAGATTCCTAACCATGGATGACTGTATCTGGACATCATTGGACACTGAACTGAGAGATCATACCCATATAGAAATCAGATATTTAATGGATCAGTAGTACATATTTGTGTCCAATGAAACTACTTGGTATCAGAATATAAGTGCCACAAAGGTTTTGTAATATCCAACATTATAAACTGAAAAAAATAAGTATGTATTGATACCTTGTAAAACACATATTTTTAGCTATAATGCTGTTAGAAAAATGCTCACAGCAGTAAGTACACTGTCCTTGGTTCTTGGCTTATGGTGCAAATATATTTCTCTACTATAAGAACCCAAATACCTTCTGCACATGACTGCATCTTAGATAGGAGGAAAAGGAAGAGAAGTGGTGATTAGAGGAAGAGGAATGAGGAGGAGGGAAGAGGAAGGGGAGGAGAGAGAAGAAAGGGAAGGAAGAAGAGGAGGAGGAGGAAGAAGAGGAGGAGAAGGAATAGGGAAGAGGAGGAGAAAGAGGAGGGGGAAGGAAGTGTTCAAGGAGATGTGAGTGTGGGCCTAAAATATAAGGGTAGTGTTACAGCAGGGAAAATCAACTACAGATGAGAAAAGCTAAAGGTTTCCCATTGCAGTTCTAAAAAAAAGCATTATAACGAGAACAGTAGCTAATAATCAGAATGACGATAGTTCAAAATTATATTCAAAGAAAAAAGTCAGTATAAGCTGCACATACTTTAGATAAATTTCACAAAGTGACCTAGGTGATAGCAGCTACTGCCCCACACAGCAGAGGATAAGCCTAACAGAAGGACCATCTGCAAAGGAAGCTTGTGATGATGCTCTAGCTGAGAGATTATCTAGAACAGCTTTCGCTTTATCTGTGAACGTCAGTGATGACTACGAAGAGCAAGCAGCCTCAAAATTCCCTGAGTGCTACAGGGAATCCACTCTACCAGCAATTCTGTGAATTTAACAGACTCAACTAGAGATTTTCAGAGATACAGGAAGTCATCTCTAGCAACCACTATTGTGATAACGTGGAGGGGAAAAAGAATCCCTGGCTCCATCACTCTGTCTCCTTCCACAGCATCTTTTTCTCTCCCTTGCTCAATAACCCTATCATTTATCATATGAAAATCCCTCTGTGTAGAGAAATGTAGATTTCTTCCGCCAATTATAAGAAGTCACGTACTTAACACAGTAATGGAAAACAAGAATCGTCCCTCAATGCACCAGAAAATCCACCTGGTGCACACAGCAGAAAGATAGATTTTGGTTGTGTTGCTAATCATTGGCCATCCAGTTGTCTGCTTACCACAGCCTGCAGTCCTTACAATCGGTTCTTCAGTAACTGCCAAATTACAAATAACTCCTTAACTATATGGTAATGATTTCCTCTATGTGGTGCACATATTAAGTCTATAAGTGTCTTAGACATAAAAGAACACCTTTTACAACTCAAGTGCTTTTTAACTGCTTATTTGATAGTCTGTCTAACAGCGTGGGATGTTAGAAACTTCCCAAGGAAGTGAGTATATCCTGGGGAAGCTATCTCCAGGCACAGGAAGTAAACAGTCGTGTTAATCTGATTCTTAAGGTCACGGTGTGCACAGCTGTAAAGGTCAAGTATTTTCAAAAGCCAATTCTTTGTACTGAGATAATGGTGCCCTCCCCACCAACCTTCTCTGAGTCTCCTCTTTTCTAGAAACTTGACTCTTTAGTGTTAAAACATACAGGAAGATGGAAAGGTGAGGGGAGACTGAAACAGTGCTCCTGTTTTCAGTCACTCAATTCACCAGTTATATGAATTCCACTGAGAGCCTTGTGCAAAAAGCAGGTAGCTATTGTGAGCCCACTGGATCTTGTCAGGAAGAGAAAGCTCTATCTCAAAGTTTCCTTATTCCACCTGGATGGACCCAGTTGTCTTTCTCTAAGTTGTAAACACCCTGATATAGCTTGCGATATCTTCCATTCAATATTGTACCTTCTACGCATGCAGCGAAATCCAAGTCCCAGTCTCCTGGGAAGTCTCCCATCTCCTTTCCTGCATACCTCATACTGAGACCATCTGATGAGACACACTCCTGCTCTACTGCAATTACTAGTTAACTGTTCCATCAGTGACTACCAGCTTGCAGTTTTGCCATAAGATTAGATTCCTTCGAGAATGAAAAGAATTGACGTATCACAACAGATAGTTGTTTAAGATTTAGGGAAAAGGAGGGAACTCTGGGACGCTACAGGGTACATGCTCTGTCTAAATGAGTAAGTCAAGTCCAAAATGATTTTTAAAGATTCTTTAGAGAGAATAAAATACATTTTAGGGAGATTGACCATTGTGTTATAACCGTGTGAACCATGAATCCCATCCACTTCTGCCAGCGTGAGTGCCAATCAAAGGTATTTAAATTTACACCACACTCTTTAATAAATCCCCATTCCATTAAGCAGAAACAACTAAGACATCTTAAGAATAAGCGAAAGCCTTCATTACGAGCATGTTTAGTTGTATTTAAATGAATCCAAATGTTTGTCTGAAACACACTGCTTGTCAAGTGTCTTCTTTTACAGTAAAGGGTAAACTAAGAAGAAATAAACATAAAATTACCTTAGAAGTGGTATTAGGAATGTCAAAGATTGAAAATATTCCCTCTCCAAAGACTCCATAAATGATTCTGAGAGATGCTAGATGTCTCTATTAAATATTACTTTAAAATGGAAAGAAAGAGAGAAGAGAAAAGGAGAGCTAATTTTCCTTGGAGAGTGGTGTACAGTAGCCATTCCAGATCATCCATTTTTGAAGATAATTCCTTGATGAAATTACACCTAGTTTAATTTTACTTCTAAGCTTACATACCAATTTTGTGGATCACAAATTGATGAGTCTCTCACAGCTCAGACTAATTCTTGAATGCAAATTGGACATCTTGTCTTTATTAAATTGAACACATTGACTCTATTACAAGCTCAGATCCCAGAGGTAAATTGTGAAGTGTTTCAGATCTACCTAAAGTTATAATTAGGCAGCAGCTTAAGCTGTAAGAGCAACTCTGTCATGTGGCAGCGAACTGCTAATTAAATTAGCAAAACACATTAAGTCTCATCAGCCAAAGCCTTGCAAAGATTTCCTATGCGGTCGTGACACTTTCAGTGATAGTTAAGTTTAAATTTTAATTTTAAAGGCAAAACACATCTATGTAAGAATCATCCATCACCTCCTTTTATAGCTAACGGAATTTCCAAAGACTGAATCCTATTTCAGAATCTCCAACCGCCTCCCACCCCCAACCTTCATACTTGAACTGATGTCCTACTTGAACTATTGATCCTTAAGGACATTAACTGTCATTATCTTCTTCTGAATCTCAATGTCTTGTTCATCTTTCTGTGTTGTATAATTGGTGTTACAGACTTCTCTAATGTCACTTGTTTTAGAGGCTGAGTTATATTCAACACTAAACAGTCTCTAAGTCCGTCCTCTGAAAATTGAGAAATTTCCAGCTAGAGAAAGAGTAATCCTGGAAGATGGCTTGAAGAACATGAGCACTTGTGTAAGCATCAAAACCTGAGTCTGAATCCCTCTGTATAACATTGGGCATAGGGGCGTTTGCCTGTAGCCCTAGCAATAGGGAAAGTAGACCTGTGCATTCTCCAACCTCACACTAGCTGAGAGCCTAGCCCAGTCAGCAACCTTCTGATTCAGAGAACTGTCACATCACCCTGTCTTAGGGTAGTAAGGCATTGAGTAATCGAGAAGACACTGTATTTCTCTGACCACCGCCTGTGAGCACACAGTGGGCTGTATGCATCTACATATTCGCATACCTGTAACACACACACACACACACACACACACACACACACACACACACCCCAGAAACAATAATCCCATGGGTTCACTTAAAGGAAAAACACACCAAACTATCAACATAGTTTACAATTGAATATCATGGATAACCACAATATCAACTCCCAATATTAAGACTGGTACAGTCTGTTAAGGGTGCAATGGTGTGAGAAACTCGGGTACAATCGGTTCAGGATGTAGTAATTGTCACTTGCAAACTTACATTCGATATTTTAGTATAAAGACAACTTAGAATGTTAAATCTTATCTTCCAGACATCTGGCTCAGGAAAGGATTTCTGTGTATAATATTGGCTATGAAAAATAGTTATGAGTTGACATTGGACAGGATAACTTCTCACATACAGTTTCAAATTATGTTTTGATAAAACCTTATAAATTATCGTCATAAATTTTCACCGGCTACTATGGAAGAGTAAGGGGACCTGGGAGAGAAGCAAAGTGGAGACTGTAGGAAAAAGTGATCTGTAGGGAAGGCACTCCAAGAACAATATGCAAATTATGAAAGGGTCACAGTGATATTGGTTGCTATATACAATTATCAAAAGTTAAAACTGAGTAAAAAAAGTTTCAACAATTATGAAACAAACACAAATAGTGAATCTTAGACTTTGGGGCTCATAGCCCATCCTTATCACTCACTAGTGTCTATGATTTCAAGCCACCCTGACCTTTGGAGGTCCCCTACTCATCTTTCCCAACAACATCAGTGATATTTGGCAAGACGTGTATGATGACAGAGCCAGTTTAGTCAGTCATGCTCGTTAAAGCACTGGCATGCACCTGAGAGGGACCTCAGCGATGAATACTGTTTGTCACATGATGCTAGGACAGTGGCCCAGCTGGTAAAGTTCCCACGTAAGTATAAGGAACTGAGGTCAGATCCCTAGCACCTATGAAAAAGCTGGGTGCAGAGTTGCATCTGTAACCCCATATATGTTGAATGGGTGACCAAGACACAACACCTAAAGCTTGCTAGCCAGTCAGCTCACTGAATCGGTGAGCTCCAGATTCAATTACAGAGCCTGTGCCGAAATACAAGATGCAAAGCAACTAAGGAAGACATGCAGTATTGACTTCTGACCTCCACACATACATTTACATACATGTACATCTGCATATAGGTACACATGTCTGCCACAAACACAAAATTCATTGACTAGTGAAACAAAGCCTTGAAGGCAAGAGACACCACCTTAAGTTAAAAGCATGATCTTTCGCTTCCTCGGTGAATCACATTAACTTTGTTTAAGAATGCATCCTAAAAGAAGTAGACAGAACGCAACATCAGACAGAGCAAATAAACAGAGCCATATGCCTCAGCACATTCAAATCAACTCTATTCCACATTGGTTTAATTTGGGCACTGAAAATGTAAGAAACCACTGTCTATATAAATAAGTGAGTGGATTTAGGTCCAGGAGAATATCGCTACAAATTCTTTGTGAGTTGGCTCATGCCACATGCCTAAAATAAAAGATTTAAAAAAAAATTTCTTTCAAGGAGTCAATTAAAGAGGCAATTCTACCGAGCAGAATCAAGGAATTCTAACTCAAAGTGAAGTCACCTCGTGGGTGAAGGTCCTCCACTGTGAGTAGCTGGGTTGGTTAAGGTCCTCCATCATGAAGTCACCATGTGGGTTAAGATTCTACATTGTGAAGTCATTAGTTATGCTGAGGTCCTCTGGCCTTCTAGATAAGACTGGTAGACATCAGGGTCCACCTGGGTCCAAGAAACCATCTTCAACACTTCCACACTGCTTCCCTTGCTCTTGCAGCAAGCTCATAACAGACATAGAAACAGAGGGGTGAAAAGAAAATTAAACACGTCTACCTGCAGAAAATTATTTCATTGTTTTTTACTATTACAGAGATTTTTTTCATGTCTTTAGTTTTGCTTTTTCCTAGTATGTTCAATCCAACAATGCCAAATCAAACTCCTGCTTGACAAATTATTAGAGGTATACAATCTCAAAAAAAAAAAAAAAATCTTCATTCCCATTGTCCCAGGTATTTCTGTGTAAATACCTCTTTTCCAGTCTTGCAAGACAGCAGGTGGAAAAGCTAAGAATTCTGAAACAAAGGAGAAGCAACCTGCAGCCAAGAAGGCTGGTGGGACTTCAGCTGGTGTGGCCAGAAAGGGAGGTCTAAGGCTCAAAGCCCAAGTGCAAGGGTGAAGCCCTGTCCTGGCGAGAGGAACTGGCAGGTACTCCTGATCTGCTGAGCACTCCAGACAGGCCTTGTGCAAAAGGAAATACTCAGCTGCAAAGTGAAGAGAAGAAAAAGTAGCCGACCACTGCTAGTGTCACAAAGCCATGCGGCGGGGACAAGAATGGTAGCGACCAGTATAGTTATACTTTGCAAAAGATCAGGTAATATCCTACTGAAGACAAGCCAAGGAAGACACTGAGTCATGGGGAAATGTATGTTAGCTGGCACACAAGTCAGCTATAGGCCAGGACTATTCCCAGTACCATCTGACCACCCTCACTCAGCGACACACCAGTGAGAGAGTGGTTTTCCTGAAGCATCTGGGTAGTAGCTGCTACTTGTCACTGATTGTCTTGGCCCCAACAGAGGTCCTCTGTGTAGACCACACCAGAAGTTTGTCATTGCCACCTCTTCGAAAGTTGCTGGTGACAAGGTTAAAATTCCCAAAGACCTGACTGATGTTTACTTCGAGAAGAAGTATTTGTGCATGCCCCGGCACCAGGAGGGGGAGGGCTCCCCCATGGAGAGATACCAGTAACAGCACGGCTGATCAGGACGTGCGCACTTGCAGATTTTGCTAAAGATCAAAGCTGTCTCTCGGCTCCATAGCTGTGAGCTCAGTTCTCTATGACAAACCGGTAGTCTAAATTGGTAGAAACCAAACCAAAGAGCTTCCTGTGTTATGGAAGAAAGGAGAAAGGAAAAAAGGGAGGGAGGGAGAAAGGGAAGGAGCGATAAATGAACAAATAAATAAATGAACAAACACACAAACCAGCCAGCCCTTGTAATTTCAAGTTCCTGGAACTGTACAGGTATCTAGCCTGGTAAGCATCATCTACAAAGGAACCATCACACTGGAGAAATCTCTGAGAGGGACAGCTGACCTGGCTATGTTTAAACAACAGCTAGTTGAACTAATAACTTCATTTTCTTCTAGAGGAAAATAAAGCCTTGCTTGTTGAGATGTCACCTTTAAAGTCACATCCTTATGCCATGTGCTCTATGAAAGTCAAAGCTCAGCTTGCTTTCTGGGAGACATTACAACCCAACCCAGTTCATTGACGGTGTGTGCCCCCATTCAATCTTCCGATTAGATGTGATTTACACTGTTTGTGGTCAGAGGGCATCATGTTTAAGATAGGATGCTTGAGTGGATGATGGGTGGGAATGACTCCAAAGACTAGAAGAAGACAAGCAACTTGACTTGAAGAAATTATGCTGTGACTTGTAAGATTGGCATATAGATTCTTCTGGAAACCAGAAAATTCCCAGCTTTCTATCCGTGAACCTAACCTCTCTACAGTGTCAGGAAACCAGGAGCTTGAAGTATCACAAGGACTATAATGGGCTATAAAGAAAACCTGTATTAGTTGTCAGGGAAAACTCTATGTCTCCAGCATATACCTTAGATACACAATGTTTGCAAGAGAACACTCCTTGTGAGTCTAAACTACCATTCTCAGGTAAGTGTTATAACGTACACTGTAATACTAGCAACTTGGGAAGCCAAGGGAGAGACTGAAAATCCAAGGTTTGCCTAATCCACACAGAAAACACCTATATATTAGAGAATAAAAAGTGGCTTTTTTTTTTCTTATGGGTTTAACAAATGTTATAAACATATTTCATGAAACTATGAAACACATCCCAAAATAAGCCATCCTGATACAGGCACTGCACATTGGCTCAGAGCACAAGGGTACTCACAGGCCAAGCCATAGGCCCAGGGTAGGTCTTGCTACTTCCTGCTTCTTTTCCAAAGCTTAGAAGCAGCAATTTCAAGGTGCTGTTAGTGTGGCTTACACATGAGTTTGAAGAAGTGTCAGCTTACTCTACAGCCTTCACCGCCATCCAGTTAAAAAGTGGGGACAACCTTGATGATTGTCCTTGTGTCTACTTACAGTTAAACCTCCACTAGCATCCTCCACCCAGGTTAAAGCCGATGTGAATGTCCTTCTCTTCGTTGTACACAATGTCCTCAATTCACAGCACCACACATTGTATAGTGGAATCCATGTTCTCTAATGAGGGGCATAGCCTGAACCCCTATTGACATGACAGTGGTCAGACTCCAGTCCACACTAATATATTCACACACCACCACAAACAATAACAAAACATAGGGACCAATATAGTACCTTCCCTTTCCTCAGCTTTCCATCTAGGGACAACCCAGAACTGCTGTATGGTGAACCATTGCTATGGTTCTCAAGGGCTCAGGGGAAAAAAGTAATATACATTGTTTGTTTATTTTCTGGATTATTATTGTCTAGTTGTTTATCAGTCTAGACCTTGAAACTGAAAGTCATAGTCTGTGTTCCCAGAAGGCGATGCTGATGAAGTCAGGAGTGAAAGAGATCAGGAGAGAGCCAACAAACTGAAGATCATCATTCTTACAACTCCGCTCTTACTAGTTTTCTTATCACCGAAAGTTAAATGCTGGGGATAGAGAGATGGCTCAAAGGAAAGTTTATTCTGCTTTTCCTAGTTTAGTTCCCAGCACTCATATCTGCTAGCTCATGACTGCTCTATCACCAGCTCCAGGGAATCCAATGTCCTTTAGCCTTCAAGGGCAATTGCACATGCATGTGATTGCATACACACACGAACGCACAAACACACACACACTTTTTTTTTTTTTTAGTATAAGGCTAAATATAATTCTTGAGAATGTTGGGTAAAGAGTCAAAAGATCAGTTTCAAAGGAGCCCCTCTGTATTCTTGGCAGGAAGTTGATACTGGCCTTCTGTTAATCTATGGGAGCATTGCCAGTAAGCGTCACCTGGTAGTTTCCAGAAGGAAGGAACTCACATACCATCAGGTAAATCCACTTGTGGAGGTCAGGGAATGTGCCACCATAATCATTCATCCTGAGAAGCAGCCTGAGGCCCTGTCATCTGTGTGGGGAGAGAATGAGCCCTGACTACTCACCAGCCGAGCACAGAAGCAGCTGTGCACCAGGCAGCCCTCACACGCACGTCGCTGAAGTAAATGCCCACAACTGCACTTAGAGTTTAAAATTTCATCAATCAAACACATGCAGAGAAAACTGGATATTCATTCTTCACCCCTCTCTCCCCACCCTCTCAGCACAGGGTAGCACATTTGTATGGTTTTTTTTTTGTTTGTTTGTTTGTTTGTTTGTTTTTTGGTTTTGTTTTTTGTTTTTACTATTTTCAGCTTTTCAAGTAAACATCTTCCACAAGGATGGGGCTCTTCCTACTAAGGTCTGGGAAGGACCTCCACACTAACGTAACCCATTGGTAAAAATTCCATTTCATAAGGATAACAAATTTTCAGAGTCTTTTTCCCTGGTATTCTTTTCATAATGTCAGAAAATACAATCAGGACAAAATGTATAAAATGTTACAGTGGGAACCAGTATCTCTCCCTGGGGTGTGGGGAGAAAAAAGAAAAGGAAACTTGAGGCCCTTAGGGGCTTTCTTCATTTTATTTTTAAACACAGAGCATCATTTTAAGTGCAAAAAAAAAAAAAATCCTAGAATCTCTTTTCCAATTCTTTCAACAAAGCACCAGTATTTTCTATGCTTAAAGGGGGGAAAAGAGACTGATGAGAAAACGTTCACGCTGGCAAACACAGATTATTTTAAAAATTAACCATTTTTGTAACAGACATAAGGTGTGGCCACAATAACTGCCACATACTGGGGTGAAGCATTGAGAATCTCACAAAAGGAACTCCTAGCCAAACAGAACCACTCTGAATAAATGGAAGCCATTTTCATTCAGTTTTCTTGGAACGGAGATCCCAAACATAAGTGGTTATAGCCAAACAGCGAGGATTGCTCATTGCCTTCGCTGAATTTCAGGAATGATCAAATGCCCCTGTTTTAACTTAGCTAGCGGAAAATTAAAATTGGATTGCTACCTGGCCCTTTGCTGTGCTACGTGGAACACACCAATCCATCTGCCTGAGAAGCTGCTGAGGTACAAGAAATAATGCAAGGGTCTAAACACAAATGAATAGATTCCAGCCATCCAAGCCACCTAGACACTGGTCTGAGAATAAGGAGCCCTGAGAAGGACATTCTATGCTCCCTGACACCAGACAGAGAATATGAGAAGAGAAACCAGTGGAGAAAAAGCAGCAGCAGCATCAATACATGGATCCCAATACAGACGAGCAGAATGAAAGAAAGCAATGGGCCAATGCCAGCCTGTGAGCGCGACTCCTGATGTTAAGATCAGCGGAAACTAAGCCTGCAAAAGGAAACTGGACACAAGCTTCCTTAGCACCCAGAACATTTGAGAAAACCTGGATGCATAAAATATGCAAATCAGCTGACCCTATTTAAAATGCTTTCTAGCATAAATGGCACAAAAATGACCTTTGTTGGATAATTAATTCAGAGGGAACTCTTACTCGGAAAGAAAATTATCTATTGTGTTTCACACTAAGATTTAAAAAATAATAATAATGGGTCAACTTTTTACTAAATACCATAGAAAAATTCCTCACTCAAGTATTAGCTCAAGGCTTCTTGGGAAGCAATTGAATTCCAACATGTACTTCCACAGGTACAACCACAGACCCCTTCATCAGCCATGTTTAATAGTGATGTATTACCACATTATTATTTAAATAATAAAATGAAGCTCCTTTGCATATCCCAAGCTTCCGCGATTAATCAAGTCTTACATATGTCAGGACTGTGACCCTCCTGTCAGCACCGTCCTGAATTTAAGGAACAAATATTCTGCACATTCTTGCAGAAACTTATAACTTGTATCAAAAGCTCTGATATCATACCATTTTGCCATACTGGAACATGAGTATATGATATCATAGTGACTTTGCTTGAGTCAGTCTGTCGTGTGTTGGCAAAATAATGCCATCTGCCTTCACATTGAGATCCTTAAATCCCAGGAAACCAACTTCAATGGAAGTGCCAACAGAGAAGCCAAAGCAAATTTTGGGACATCATTGCCAGCTCCTTTTTAACCATCTGATAGACTCTCATGCTGTTAGACTAGGAGTAAATCTCCCACGTTCTCGTTCTCCGTCTTTCGAACAGCCAGCTGTGTGAAAGGGAAGAGGAGCTAGGAAGAGCAGCGATGCCTACCTTCGCTGGTGGCCACATTCTTCTGGGCTTTGGTTGGTGTGTGATCTGTGCTTGAACTCACGTCGGATGAAACGCTTGAGCTGCCTTTGCCTAGAGCAAAACAAGAGGGAAAAAAAAAAAGTAGCTTCTGAGTTTTGTAATTTCAGAACTGGACCGTGCCTTTTACTCAGTCACACACTTAAGCCATTCATGTCCAAGTAAGTGCCTATAACACAAAACGTGGAGTTTATTAAAGGGTTCTGACTTATGTATTCAATATCTCTGGGGAAATATTTGACACACATTACAACGGAACCAAAACCCTCTTATAACATAGCCCGATTATAAACTCAGACAAGAGTATAAAACATGGGCAATGTGCTAATATAATCTTGTCTTGGCATAAACATGAATAAGGGAGGACGTGAGGGGAGCACACCCACTGCATTAACACTGCTCTACACTTTGCATCTCAGAGCTCTATAAATAAGGAACTCTCAGAATGAGAAAAAAATATCAGGAGCAAGATCTTGAAGGTTCCACATGGCTGTATCACATTAAGAACACAAATCCATGGTTTAATATCTTTCTGGGAAATAACAAAAACCAACCAAACAAACAAAGAAACAAAAAACAACTCCATATCCAATACAGTGGTCCTCATCCAGGAAGAATTTTCTCTTCAAGAGGATGCATGAGAATGCTTAGCATAACTTTTGGTTGTCAGAGGCAGTGCAGAGGTGAACAACTGTGGCCAGGGTTGCTGCTAAATGTCTTAGAATGGACAAGACAGTTTCCCACAAGAAAGAACTTTGTAGCATAAATACCAGGCATACTTGGCTGAGATCTCTTGGTCTACCTGAGTGTACCTAAGTCAATGGCTGAGATTCTGCACCTCTCACCTTTTACACAACCATACACATTGATAAACATTCTCCAAAAGACATACTAAAGACTCTAAATGCAGATCACACTAGTCCACAGATGGAAGTCCCTGAGAGCTATGATGGGAGATTTCAAAATGTTCCATGTTACTCTGACAGAATGAGGTAAATATTTTGAAGGGATCTAGGAGAGAGAGGACCTCCTGTTGTCCTTGAATTCCAAGCAGCAAATGCTAAGGTTAGGGTTAGGCTTATCATTCACTAAAATGGTATGAAGTTGGCCGAGATCATCAGTGAGGAGAAGACAACACCAGCTATTAAAGGAGAGCTTGGCTTCCGCTTTGTACCTCCCAGTGCACAGGGCTCAGTTAATTTATACCCAGAATCCTAATTCAACTGTGAAATAACAGCTACATCTTCCTTGTGTTATATTCTTTTATGTCACAGTGATGGTGCAGTGATAGAATACCCACTAACTGTTATGAAAGACACAACTGTTTCGTTTCACAAAAGTTATGATCGAAAGTTTATAATAATAGACAAGCACTGACTTCTAATAGTCTTCCCAGTGTGATATGCAATGAATTGGATATTTACTTTCTACTAATTGTTAACATCTTAAGCCCCAAGGACATAGCATTAAAGAATGAAGCACTTGAGAAGCAATTAGATTATGAGAATGCAATTCTCATGAATAAGGACTGTGTCCTTAAGCGGTCTCAGCCCTGGTGTGCCACATGAGAGTACAACCAAACAGCAGTATATGAACCAAGGAGCAGGCCTTTAGCAAGCACCAAATGTACAGGTACCCCAATCCTAAATGATTAGCTTTCAAAGTATAAGGAGTAGGCTTCTATTAGATAGAAACCACACAGTCTTTGGTATTTTGTCATAGTAATCCATATAGACTCAGCCAAGTTTAGTTGAGTAAGCTTATAGTCTAAATTCACAGCAAAGAACAGCACAAAGTCTTACATGTAGGAGCTTCAGGATTCTGTCTCCTATGTAGATCATGGAAAAATCCAAGTTCATGGATAATATCACCTGAGCTGGGAAGACAAATGGATTTGTTTCCTCTTGCCATTACCCCTAACTCACTGTTGGTGCTCCAAACCAAGTCTGCTATCTAGACTTCATTTCACCAATGGATCCCTGCACATTAAGTGAGATGGTATAGTAACTATTGGTTTGGGTCTAGCAAATCTTTTGGACTGGAGTCTTTAGAGGTCAGTTGACATAGTGAGTCTCTCTTGCCAACTTAGAAGTATCTGAACTTGCTTCCTGTCCTCAGGACACATCTCCTTTGCTTTGTCATCTTGAACATGCACTCTGCCTACCTCCCTCTGCACTGGAAGTTCAGCATCTATATTGAATAGGGAGGGGCTTAACCTAAGAGATTTCTGCTGGCTCAATTGTTAATTATTTTGAGTCCATTAGCTTATTCCTCAAAGCCAAATAATATAAACACTTCTTTTAGTAGGGCAAAAATTATATTCTAAACCACGTAATACATAGACTTAAGTAAGTTTAATTATGTTATTGTTTGGTGATATGTAAATGGAAAATTTAAAATAAACTCCATATGTTATACATCTGACTCAACAAGAAAAGCAAAACAAAATAACAAGCAAAAAATAATAAAACACATAACATTCAAGTATAATAGCATTAATTTAACATGATAGGTGGTGGTATGGTTTTTGCTGGCATTAACTTGCATTTCTTAACTTGAAAATATTAAACACTGACACCTAAAGTCTATGTATACTTGCTTTGAGGATGCCTCTGCTACCCTGGGGGGGTGTGAGAATTAACTCCACCTGCCCATCACTCCTCGAGATAAACACAGGGATTTTTTATTTTGGAAGACCGTGTCTTATCATGTAGTTCTGATTTGGTCTGGAACTTTCTATGGAGATCAGACTAGCTGTGAACTCACAGAGCTGCCTCTTCCTGCCAGGTGCTGAGATTAAAAATGTGTGTCACTATACCAGGCTGGGACTCTTACAACAAAGTAGACGATGGGCAGAGCTCCATTTCTGATTTCTTCATTCACATCTGTGGATCTTTTGGTTTCTCAACATTATTACTCCAAAATCACTGTAGAAGAGCCCTCACTTAGGAGACAATGATGTCTTACAGTGGGACTCACGCTGTGACACCAAGATGCTATGTTTTAAGAGTTTTACCACATATAATAATCATTCATGTCAATGGACCAGTTGTATGAATACTTGCACACGATGAGTAATGATTAGAGCAGGACATCCAGAATCCATCACCTTAAATGACCATTCCTTCACGTTGGTTGGTACCATTCATTTGTAAATTGTCATCACACTGAAAACCCAGAGAAAACACATGCCTGAGGAAATTCTCAGTCACAACTGGAAACGTGTACCATCCTTGTGCTGGTGAATGAGGAGAAGGACTAAAGGGAAGAGAACAATATTATGAATGAGTCTGTGTAGAGCTGGCCATGAGCGCCTGGGTAGGGTGGTACAACCTCATACTTTAGATGCTTCATCTTAATAAATATTCACTCCATATGCTCAATATGCTCTCAATTGTACCTCCAAAATCTCTTTATTGCTCCTCAAGGAAAAATGTTAGACTTCTCCAATTTCAAATTATCCCCACTGATACCAGCACAACACCATGGTTCTGATGAACCACTATTAAGTTCTGAGGGTATACATCTACTTTTATGCACAAAAATACAAGGCTTTTTTACCCCTCAAGAACTACTTTTTGTCCCATTGAAGGTGAGACTCCCTCTACTGATGTAGTATATCCTTGAAAAAGTAAACATTTTAAAAACACACTAATGCATTAACTGAGATATGTAAGATAATTAGGAGCCCAAGTCCAGCTGGTTCTCCGTGTCTGAGGTGGTTACATTTGATAACGTCAAAAGCGTTGCTCTGAAGTATCATGTGATTATCTACTCGCAGTATTTTCATCACCAGGTCAATGCAAACCTTGTCTTATGTGTTTCTCTTCAGAGTCACCATGTCTGGTGTGTTTTCGGTTCACTTACATTCAACTCAAGGGCAACAGCACTGAAATTGTCCGACATCAGTATAATGGGACATCTGTAGGAGGAGCTAAGGTAGGAGGAGTTAGGAGAGGAAGAAGAAAAGGAAGAGGAGGAGTTAGAGAGGCGGAGATGTAGGAGGATGGAGGACCACACAGATATGGAGAGCAGTCGTGGGGAACAACTTATAATTAGGTTAGCTAATTGGGATACAACTCTCTTTGTGTGGGCATCTTGTTGTTAATCATTACCAAACATATAAAGCCTTTGATTAATCTATAAGAATTAGAGTCTCATTCTCTTACTGGGCTCACATGGATGGCGGAATGGTCTGGACAATGTTCAGTCTTGTGGAGACAGCGTGGAAGATTGGCAGAGCCATCTCCCACGCTGGTGTCTTGTGGGTGGCAGGGCTGGTGTTTCTGGTGGGCCAGTTCTAGCTGCGCACACATGGCCTCTGGCCGCAGAACATGGTGGCTGAGCTAGGCAGAGCTGCTGCAGTTTAGATAGTCGGCTTGACCAGAGGACGATTTTAAACAATTACTACAACAGACATCTGCTTGTAGGAACCTTAGAAAGCCTTTAGAACTACACCTGGTATCTTTTCAATGATAAAATTGCCAAGAGACAGTAGTAATAAATCATGTTCCAATAAACAGATCATAAAGGAATACCAGTGAAAGCTGAAGACATGCTTCAGTTAACACTACCTACCTAATGTGTACAAAACCCTGAATTTGATCCCACTACTGAACACACACGAAAGAACTGAGGCAAACAGCATGAGATAGGAAGGTAGAGTACCCCCTCCCTAAACTTCTCATGAGAACCTACTCCAATGACAACTTCTGAGTACGTACTTCTGATGAAGACAAAGATGTCATACCTGTGAGCAAAGCTGTGGACGATCAAATGTGACTTAGGTATTCATTTAGGTAGTTACAAGCCTACAGATGTGAGAATACAGTAGCTGTCAGTGTGAGAGCTGACTACATATTGTCCTGTCTTACATGTAGTTCTGCATCTTGTAGCCAGATTTTCTGATGACAAGAATGAATGGCATGAAGGATCCGGAGTAAGCAAGCCTAACATTGACCCTGTACTTGCCTAGTCTTGGGGAAACAACTAAATCCGGTCCATCTTATGAAGATCAACACCTGTATTCCACAGCTACTGCCGTCATTAACAAAATAACTGAGATATATTTGTAGGAATGATACAGGCAGCTCAGAAATACTCAATTTATTAGTATACTTGGGTTCATATTCTAGATACTGCCATGGTGTTCTCATAAAAACCAGTTCGCAGTGAGTTCACAAAAAGAAAGATGAGGATGGCAGGATAGTTGAGAACAGAATAAAGAATTAGGTATTAGGTGATATTAAAGATGAAAGATCCATTCTACTGAAATTGATAAATGTTATCTATAGCTACATTAATAAATGTTCAGATAATTATAATCCTCACCATAAATAAACCAATGGGTGGATTAATTATTATCAATTCAGACACCCTCTCAACTCAGGGATGTCAGCACAACCACGTGCCTGCCTTCACACCAATCATTTCCCCTTTAATTACCAACTCTAGGTGGGCAGGCTCTGCATATGTCTCTTTCACATCTGTATCCCTGTGCTTGCTAGATCTACATTATGAACACTCAGGACATGTGTTAAACAGTTTACATAAGTGGCTGGCTACAGGAATGAAGAAGAGATTTATCCTATTCCTTTATCCCCAGCCCCATGACATTTTCTAAGAAGCAACATCCAAATCCATGCTTGCTCAACAAACTCTATACAGCCATTGTACAGAGCTTGCAAACATAACTTCCAAAACACGTATAGATTCCCAGTGGGGACATGGAGTATAGTAATCTGTATTAGTTTCCTGGAGCCATCATAATAAATTACTTCTAACTGGATGACTTAAAATAACAAAAGATGTATTATTTCACAGTTATGAAAGTTGCATGTTTGAAAGCAAGGTGTTGACAAGACCATGTCCCTCTGATGGGCTCCATGGGGATTCTGATGCAAACTTCTTCCTCAGTTTCAGCAGGTTGCCACTAATCTTTGAAGTTCCTTGGTTGGTGGCAGCCTAATTCTCCTCTGTCTGGGGCATCACATAACTTCCTTCCCTCTGTGGTCTGTGTCTTTTATAAGAATAGCAGTCATATGCATCAGAGGCCACTCTACTCTCATAGCCTTCAATACTACAAACTGCATCTGCAACACCTCATTCTCAAAGAAAGGTACTATTGGTTGGTTCTGGAAGGGACATAAACTGGAGAAGAGAAAGAACATGGTTCACACCAGTGTTAACTCAAGCATCATTAAACAGAAAATCCCACCCTGACCTGCTGTATGGGTACACACTCAATGCTCCCAGTGTGCCAGCATTATTAGGAAGGAAAAGTAAGATGAACAATCAAGATTTAGAGTGTCATAGAATTTAAGAAGTTTGAGATGTCCTACTTGAAGAAACACAGCACATAGCACACAGGCTGGACTGCTCCACTGTGAAAAGGTGGGCACCATCCTACTAATGGCATCAGGACAGAGGCCACTCCCCTGAGTCACATACCACCTACTGGCCTTCAGGTGATTCAATGAGAGTTAACACAGATGTCAGCTGACAGAACGACAGATGCTGCTGCTGCTGCTGCTGCTGCGGCTGCCGCCGCCTCTGACAGATGGTACCTCACAGTCGGTGTTCTGAACCGAGTAACGAGCAGATCAGAAGCATGGACAGGCTGAAGGCTTCACACACTAACACAGAACTTGCATTGTAATGTAAGTCATAACAAAGTTGTTCTTATGCCAATAGCATCACTACAATGTATACCAGTAATTAATTTCTTCACACACATCCAAGTTCAGAACAGCTACTGTGCTCATGGACCATAAAAAAAAAAAAAAAAAAATTAGCGTGCAAGGGAATAGTACACTGTTCCTGGGGTCACCTCCATTTCAGTGTGACCTGAGAGCACCTTCAAAGCCACGTGCTCCTTCCTGGCATTGAGCCAAAGTGTAGATAAGTCCCTGACGACCTCTTCTGATTTGCTTGTTCATTTTATCCCTTCAATATCCTGCGGCACGCACAGTTCCATGAATCATGATAACCCTGGGGTTTTCTTCTGCAGGGTTTTGAGAGCTGGGAAATGGCAGAGAAAAGCCACCATGGCCTTTTATCAGTGTGAAAAGACAAGGAGTGTGGACCTCTGAGTCTGCAGCTCTCTGTGGACTGGTCCCAGGCTACAGGGAGACAGTCACAGACAGTTGAAAATTATGGCTGCTTCCTGACTCCAGAGTTCTTGCAAAGCAACTTCCCACGCATTTTCCTTAATAATCACTGAAGATCAATCTAAACCATGAAAATTCTTTACGTGGCTTTCAGTCACCTTGTTGCCCCTGCCCCCTTCTCACATAGCAATGATCAGAAGGAAAAATGGAAGGGCAAGTGCGCAGTCTTCATATTTACATCAAATGCAAGGCAAACAGCATTTCCAACTATGCGTGGTCTAGTTAGTTAAAAAAAATAAATAAAAAAACAGAACACAGGCAATAAAATTGTCAAAATTCTATATATGGAATCTTAAAAAAACAAATTTCAGCCTTGATTTGTTATAAGAAGCTTATAACTGACACAGTTTCCTACCACAGAGATTTGGGAATTAAATGCAGAGATGGGAATCCCCAGTCAGACCCATGCTTTGTCACGGGCAAGCAGGAAGCCTAAGTAAGCTACCCAGTGCTTCTGACATTCATTCTTCATCTCTAAAGGGTGAGGGTGAAGCTGAAGGAAACTTCTTCGAAACTCTCCTCAGCTTTCTACTTACATTCCTTTACAAGACCCCTCTTTATACTGTATCCACCTTCTAACAAAATTATCAACTATTTCACCAGTATGTGTGTACACATACACACACACATATATACACATACACGTGCACACACACACACCTACAAAAATATATACATTTACACATATATAACTATACCTGCACAGATAACAATTTGCATACATGTGGTGTGATACATAGCTACGATTTCCACTGGTTTGATAACTACATAACAGAAACATCCTGAGGGAAGAATTACATCTGGTACATAGTTTCAAAGAGTTTGGTCTATAGTGTTTTACCAACAAGCACTTGAGCAGATCATCATGTAGAGAAAGATGTTGTCTATCTTATAGTGGACAGATAGTTGAGAGGAACAAATGGGACTATAGTCTGGTCTAAGATTCAAAGGCACTCACTATTATCTACGTTCTACATCTAGTTTCCACCTCCTATAGCTTCCATAATATCTCTAAATAATACCATCAGCTAAGGACCAAGCTAGAACGAGAAACTTCACAGCCAAACAATAACATACACATGTATTAATTTTCAAGAGCACCAGTAGAATATTTCAATGTTGTGTCTTTGAGCCTCCAACTTTTGAAGTTGTTAATCTATGGGATCTTTTTAGTCCCCAAATGAGAGTCCACATTTTCCTGAATCTTAAGATCATTCTAACTTATCTCTCATCTTTTAACCTTTCCTTGGTGGGAGGTAGTTCCTTCGATCAGGGAAACTGTAATCCCATTTCACAGGAGTAGAGGTATCTCTGAGAATCATCAAGTGAGTGGCATAAGGGGGACATGACCAAATGACCAGAGCCTTTCTACTACTGATGGCTCAAGACAGAAAGGGCAACAGAAGTAAACTGTCCAGAATGGCTGCCCCACTGCAAGTCTGCTCTGTCATCTAATACCATAGCTGCCACGTGATTGGCTGAGACTGATCTCACCTCAAGTGTCTTCAGGTAATGGAACCCTGTCATAAGTGATCTAGACAGGCCCATTCTCCCAGCTCCATGAAGGAAGGCAGAGAGAGGACCAAAGTCGTTCACTGCTAAAGGAGAGATTCCTTTTTCTTTCACTCTTCCATATGTGTGTGTGTGCATGTATGTGTATGCATGTATGTATATATGTATGTATGTATGTATGTATGTATGTATGTATGTATAGCTAAAAGGGCTGTGCCTTAACTGACTCAGAACTGCAAGCTAGATCTCCAATGCACGGGTATTGGAGACAGGCCTAATGAGAGATGACAGGGTCATAGCACTGCTAGTGATCACGAAGTAGCTGTTAAAAACCGAGGTTGCCTCTCCTGTTTCTCTTTCGTATGAGCTCATTTGTTCTTTCATGCCTTGCCATGTCATGGTACATCACAGAGGCCTTGACCAGATGCCAACAAGGTTATGCTGCTGGACTCTCCAGAGTCATAAGCTAAAGAAACTTCTTTTTTACATGAGTTATTCAGTCTGGAATTTATAGTAACAGCAAATCGAGCAAGAGAAAAGGAGGGGTGTCTTATTTCCTTTTCCATTGCTATGATAAAATGTCCCCCAGAAAAGAAACTTAAGGGAGAAGGGGCTTGTTTGGACTCAGTTTGAGGCAGCTGATCACACTGCATCTATAACCAGGAAGCAGGAAGCAATGAGTGCTTGTGCACACATCCCTTTCTTCTTTTGATATAGCTTAGGGCCCAGCTCATGAAGAAAGCTCACCCACAGAGTGAGAGAAGGCTTTCCACCCCAACTAGCCTAATTCAAATGACCTACCCCAGGTATGTCTATAGATCTGTCTCCCCGGTAATCTCACCAAGCTGTCAATCAAGATTTACCATCACAGGGGTCCAATTTCAATGAAGATACAGGAGGCAAAAGCAGAAAGGCAGAATGTAGTCGGGCAAAGGTATCAGTGACACTCTATCAGTTGAAGTTGCTACTACTACACTTCTCAGTGGGGTGAGGCAATGAAGACAGAAGAGCCTGTCTGCTCTAAAGGTGGTAGATCTTGGAGGTAAAATTACTTTATGATAAGCAAAGCTGTTGCTTCAATTGAGGGAGAAAAAAAATCTATACCATAAATATGTATTCATGTACTTCTAACCTCAGATGCTGACACTATAAAAGGCAGAGTAAATATAAATATAAATATAAATATAAATATAAATATAAATATAATATAAATAGTGGGAATAGTGATGAATTTTAATGTTTTAAATAAGCACAACCAAGTAAAGACCAAAAGCAGTAGGCTTAGCCAAATGTTAAATCCAGTGTGACTTCTAGACCCTGACAAAGAGTCTAATTTTCTCTGTCCAAGGAATAGATGACTTGATAGGTCATTCTTCTCCTAAAAACTTCAATTCAACTTCCATTTATAATCTATGTTGCATTTTTCAAAGCCTTATGCATTTAAAAATATCACTCTCTTTAAATTTTGCATTTATAGCTCTTTTATCACATAAATTGTGGTCATAACCTAAGTGAGGGTTTTCAGGGGACCCTGGAGGGAAAGGGCTCTCTCTTCTGTACAGGGGATACAGCAAGTGAAATAAATCTTGCCCAAAGCTGGAATTGTTCTTGAACATAGCACTTGAAACTAATCTCTTCTCTCTTGAAAATATACTAGTTTTCCTTTCGGCCAGAATAGTCAAATCCCCAGGGAGAGCTGGTGTTTCCCTTCTAAGATGTACTGACTCTTGATTAAGAATCATAGAATTCCCTATGCATTTTTGCCTAGCACTCTTCCAGCGCAAAGGCAAAGCTTCATCCATAAAGGTGTCAGGAACATGTGGACTACCCTCACATCTGCAGGGTAAGAAGAAACCAGGGATTGAAGCTCAAAATATGTTAAAGTGTTCCTACACTCTAGGCCTTCCTCTTCATCTCCTTGTCAAATTTAATATTCTCAAACTAAAAGCAAGCTGCATTTGACAAATAAGCTGGAGAACCGAGGTCGAAATTTCAGAGTATGTTTATGTTATACATATGTTCATAAAGGCTTGAGTGGAATGTAATGAATAGGTCTTTGACTCATTTAAATATCAAGTAAGAATTCCAGGCATCTGAGATGGCATTTTTTTCCTCAATATGATAGCATCTAGGGAGATGTTTTTAAATATGTGGTGTGAGACAGGCAGAATAATCTTGCTGCCATAAAGATTTATATATATTATAGATATGAGATGAAATCAAATATAAAAATGAATACTTTGGCTAGATCTCCCTCCTGCCCCTCTAATTCTTTGTAACATGTGTTCTACTCCAAATATAGGACAGCATGTGACCCCTGGTAACCAACAAGTGTGAAATACATGTGTTTTCTCCCTACTAACCAGGAAATAAGCCCTCAATTGTGCAGCAGATTTATTTGGCTATCCCTAGTTTTAATCTCCCACCAGGTAAGGAGAGGGTTCATTTCATCTGAATAGGGAGGGAAGGGTCTGGTTGCATGAGGAATCAACTACATAATTATACGATTGGAACATTGGTTACAGGATATGGTTAATTTGTCACACAATTATACCCCGCCTATTTTTCTGAGAAACCATCTATAATCTAGAGACCCATGATCTCCTCCTTGGGCTTGATTAATTTGCGAAGATGACTCAGAGAACTCAAGGGAACACCTCATTATGGAAACTGGCATATTTAAAAGTATAGTAGAAACAATGTAGCTGAAAAAGTAGACGGTAAAGGTTATTAGACAATGGCTATGGCAAATTTTTCCAGAATCTTCCATGTGTTCACTTAGTGAGAAGCTCTCCAAATTCTGTCCATTTTAGACTTTATGAACGCTTCATTTCATAGGTATAAATATTTCTACCCATGACCATGGATGCAATGATGCATTGATACAAACATTGATGCTCAAGGTTAAGACCCTTTCCTCTCTGTGTGTTGATGGATGTGCAGAGCTGAAACTTCTGTCATCCTAGGACTGGCTCCTCAGTCAACTGGACTCTTCCCTGTCACAACTCTGGGGATACCAAACTCGCTCTTCTCATTAGCATAGAAAAGACATGCCTATGGCTCTGAATATTGACAGGTTTTAGAAGCTAAATATATCAGGAAACTAGACGTAGGGCAAATGATTATTTCATAGCATCATACCGTTCGTCCTATGTTTTTAAAATGTCATAAATCCAGTATCTGTACCATGCTTCGAACTGTGTTTGAAACCCCTAAAATTTTCCTGCTGGAGTTTGAATTAAACTTGAAACTTTATATTGACCCAGAAGCAGCTATTCCAAGCCCCACTTAGATGACTCAAAAAGTAGGCTCCTACTATCTGGATCATTTGTCAAACATAGTACAACATACTTACACGATAGAGGTAAACATTTGTTGAGCGAATTGAATAGTAGTTATCAATTAAACATAGTCTCTGTCTTATACTATTTGAATATAAAATCTCTCCTGCAGGGATGGAGAGATGGTTCAGCAGTAGAGATGACTGCTCTTCCAGAGGTTCTGAGTTCAATTCCCAGCAACCACAAAGTGGCTCATAACCATCTGTAATTAGATCTGATGCCAACTACAGTATACTCATATACCTCAAATACACAAAGAAAGAAATCTTTTTTTAAAAAAATGTCTCCTACAGGTTCATGTGTTAGAAAGTTGGGTGGTTCCTGTTGATAGACATATAGGAAGTTCTAGATCCTGAAGGTAATGAACTAAGTCAGAACAGTCCCCTGGTGAATTATTAATACGGCGACATCATAGTCAGTAATAGAAAGTTGGCCATAGTTGGCAGAAGTAGAATTATGGGGTTTCAGAGATTACTTGTCTATTAAAAATAAGATGTATATCCACAATCTGTATCATTCAAAAACAAATTCTACTATGGAGTTTTTAAAGTCATTTTAAAAATTGTTTTTGTTGTTTTTTTTTTTTTCTCAAACAAACCTCAGGCCAATTCCGGTATGACCATACAGTGTGATTTAGCTTACTACCTGCTGTAAAAATAAAAATTCTTACAGATAAAGGGGCTTGATTTTAATCTCTACTCTAATTAATCAAACAATCTGATAGTTCTATGGCACCCATATTTTCATTTTGCCACATAAGAGAATTAGGGTTGAGGTTTCCCCTCAACTCTGACGACAGGTAACCACTACTCAGCAAGTTTTATAATTTCTTAGTTTCACCAAATTACTGAAGCAACCCCAGGAGACAGGGTCTGTGTTTCTCTCCTCACTGTTTTCCCAGGAAAGCTAAAGTGTTGACTGTGCAACCTCCCTTGAGCTTTTAAGGAAAAGCTGAGGCTTCTGGTCCCCGGGGCTTCCACCTGTTGTCACACCTTAGATTCTTACCATATTGCCTTGACAGAGCTCATGTGATAGCTTTGTCCTCCAGCTGCTTTACTGGAGGAGACTTAACTCTCTGACTCAGTGATAATACTAAGTATTATGCAGTCCAAGAGTGGTTGGTTTTCCTTTAATCGCCTCAGACACTGCATGATTTTAATGGCTAACCCAGTCAGTGCTCAGTAAACGGTACCTGGTAATGCTGTTCCAGAACTTGAATTCTGTCTAATTACTTATTGATTAATTGACTGATTGATTGATTTTGTGTGTGTGTGTGTGTGTGAGAGAGAGAGAGAGAGAGAGAGAGAGAGAGAGAGAATATGTGTGAGTGTGTGTGTGTGAGTGTGTGTGTGTGTGAGAGAGAGAAAGAGAGACAGAGAGAGAGAGAGAGAGAGAATATGTGTGAGTGTGTGTGTGTGAGTGTGTGTGTGTGTGTGTGTGTTACTTTGGGTATATATGTACATGTTCATGGTAATCAGAGGTTGAAGTTGGGTGTCCTGCTCAATTTCTCCATACCTGATGCTTTGAGTCAGGGATGTGATGATATGGCTAAGGTAGTTGGCCAAGTTCTGTCTCAGCATCCCAACTACTGGGGTTACAGGGACCCACTATCACACTCAGCTCTTCACTTGGGTTCTGTACATCTAAACTCTGCCCTTCACACTTCAGAAGCAAGTGCTTTCCCATGTGATCTATTTCCCCAGCCCGAAGACTTCGGAGGAGTATAAACATATATTACTGCAAAATTAAAATTGTATGTAGTTTCTTTAATTCAAACATAGGACTTTAGCATTAAGATTTGTAATCTTAATAATCATATTGATGAATTTAGACCAGCTCTCTGGGTGTTCTTTCAGCCCTGTGTATCAGCCAGTCAATTCTGCTTGAAATTTCCCAAACTCACCACGTACAGCACAGGCTCACACATCTGATATTGCTATGCTATAATAGTGGTTCTTATGAATAAAACTCCATCTTACCCTCAACTCTCTCAGAATAAACCCACTTTAGTTTTAGAAAGCCTTCCTCACTTGGAATGTTGGTACCACTTACAGTCATTTTGGCACTTACTATCGTTAAAGAATCACAGCTGACCTTTTACAGCGTGCTTGGGATACACCAGTGTGTTCTGGTGTATATTTTCTGACTACATTGCATTCCTATCTTCTTACATGCCCTGCAATCACAGCACTGCCGCTGTTAACAACGCTGTATCACAGAGCTCTTGGAAACAGATTATTGCTGAAGATTACCATTCTCTAAATATTTGAAGATTAAAACAAGAGACTTAGTAATCCTCATTCCTCCTACCCACCCAGGAAGGTTTTCACATTAGAAAGCCTGGCAAAATGTCCACATCATTGTACACACCTGTACAGAGAACTGTCAGCGGGTGAATGACAAGTTCACCATGTGACCATGTAACATGTCAACTCATGTTAGTAAGGAAGCATCACTTCTACTGGGATCAAGAATCATTGAGTGTGTAACAGAGACACATCCTGGCACCTTTGCCAACAGTGGCTGGGATGGCATGTCACTGGCACGGATTACTAGCACAAAGGTTCTGAAAGCAGAATTTTTGAGACATTTCTAAAGTCTCAATTTTGGACCTACCTCCTCTGCAGCATCCACCAGATCAGATCCCCCTAGGAACCATAGTCAGCTCCATTCTCTAAGCCAAAGCTCATAGACTCTCAATGTGGCCCACTTCCATCTCCAGAATAATCTGAATGACTCAGCCCATGTCCGCTTTCCTGCGCCTGCACTTCCTGAATCAGGCGTTCAGCCTGTCTACTTCGTGGCGAACGAGGTGCCCCATCAGTCCTGCAAAATGCAACTCCTCCAAGTAAAGAATACTTACTCTTACCAAGTAAGGAATAGAAACACTAGTACAAAAAGTAGTGAAGTTTATTGGCCTGGACCGCCCAGGATTGGGACAGATACACTTTTAACCTTTTCAATTGTTTACTTTCCAAATACCTTACCAAATTCCTGACCTCTCTGACCCTACATATGTCCTCCCTCTACATGCTATGAAAATCTTAGACAACCAAGACATTAAAGCTCCTGTTTACTTTCTCAGATTCATTGGAAAGAAAAATATTTTACTTTCATTGTAGGCTTTCAAAGCAAAGGGAAATGCCTCCAAAACCTCCCTAATTAGTATGATTCAGGTTAGCTCACGGGGCACTGGCAATAAATATTTAATGCCTGGTATCTATACAACATATTCCTGACATTAAAGTGAGTAATTTGCCTAAAGAAAGAAATTAATAAAATTAATCTTCAATAGTATGCGAAACCATATAAATTTGCCATTGTGTGTGTGTGTGTGTGTGTGGGCAAAATGGGCCAGGATCGGTACTATAACATAACCCAATCTATTTTAAACATTTCTTTTGGGGTGAAACTCTATAGTTGTTGATTAGCATGAAAATAAAGGCAATTCATTAGATAGAGCCATCAACTCTTCTCAATATACAGTAACGGAATGAGTTGCTAATGAACCTATTTAGAGAAATAATATGCCTTCAATATTGAGAGAAAATTCGCCATCTTCCAGGAAAATATCCATCACAGTAATTAAGCAAATAAACAATAATAATGACAATAAACCCTACGTGTTTTTATGTCTATCTCTTACATTATTTAACTTCTTGCAAACTCTATGGGAAAACTGGTTTATTAATTTCCAACTTATTGAGAATCCCACTGAGCTGGGGAAAATGAAGGACTGCTTATTTCTAGAGAAGAGGCAAGTGGAAAAAAAAAAAAAAAACAAGGAAGCAAGAGAAAGACAGAGGAGAAAGGAGAGTAAATGCTTGCCGGCAGTGTTCACTGGGGTTCCCTACCCTCCTGATACTGGCCTTCATTTGAAAGGCTCTCTACGGCCAAATGTTTACAAAGGACTACCATGAGAATGGGCTTACTTCTTCCTCTTAAATACTAGTTAAAAGTTCAAGCGAACGCATAGAGCCACATATGATCACGCTTTCCTCGTGCTTATCCTAGAATATGTCCCTCATCCACTCTGTTCTGCATTTCCAAATGCAAACAAAATTTCATCTCTATACTGAAACCCAAGAGTAGCATAGTATCACCTGTAAATGTTCCAGATCGTGAAAGGACTCTCTCACTGATAACTCTTCTGTTCACTGTGGGGCTATGCTGAACCAAAGCAAGGAGTAAATTTTTCTCTTATCTTTACAGGACAAATAAATAAATATGAGCTTAGACTAGAGCACAGATAAATGCCTTCTCTTTCTGATGACAAAGGTCTTGTGTTTATTCTCTGCCAAACACAGAAGGGCTGGAGATGTAACACCCTCTTCAAACTTTTGTGGATACCTACATTTTAAATGGGGTGCCTAAGCCTAAAGGGCAATGTAGTGTGGGTTTAAGCATTTCACAAGATGGAAAGCACGCCTGGGATGGTGTGAAGCAGTGTTATGTGACACTGAATATGCCATCCTCATCCAATGGTCCTAACAAGCTGTGGGGTGAAGCCTTATTAACAAGGTAAGAGAGCAGAGATGGAGGTTTCACTCCTCTGTGGTCACTGGATGAATGCAGCCCACACCAGAACTTGCTTATTGAACTCTTTCCCCTTTAAGAAGTGCCATCATCAATTAAACAGATGATTGTCCATTTCGGAGGTAGAGAGCATCAAACTGGAGCAAAAATATCAGCAGAAAGAAGACCAAAACATCCACTCTCGGATTTTCTAGCTAAGTAACTTAATATGAGCACCAATGTATTCATAACACAAACTGTCCAGGGAGCATTTGTAAAGACCAAAGATTTCCATGCACCTGTAATATGCCTTTAGTAAAGCAGTTTTCAGAGTACAGCAACACACCTATCCCACTAAGTAGATAGGCATACAGACCCAACCCTAACCCCCACAAGAGTCAAAACAGACTTGCAACATAATATCGGGGCTGATGTTAACGCATTCACAGAATTCATGTTCCTATGAACTAAAAGAGAATTATTAGCTAGCACCTGTGGAATGAAGCTTTGGTCTGTTCCTAAGCCCTGCACTCTTTCCCTCAGACTTCCTGGTTGTCCTAGTCTCTAAGAAGAAAATCGTTTTCATCTTACAAGGTGGAATTTCTTAAAGTGATACTCTCAGCTCTGTTCCCTGTAAATATCCCTGTCTGAAGAATAGAATAGAATGTAAATATCCCCGTCTATGAATAGACAGCAGCTGCAATCTGCCATTTCTCACAGGTAAAAGTGATGCTCCAATTATTCATGTCCAGGGAGACCCTAAGCTCTCAGTGTTGTTTTCATTTGCATTTCCCTGATGACTAGGGATGCTGAACACTTCTTTAGATGTTTCTCAATCATTCGAGTTTCCTCAGTTGAGAGTTCTTTGTTCAACTCTCTACCCCATTTTTTAATAGGGTTATTTGATGGTCTGAATCTAGTTTCTTCAGTTCTTGTATACCTTGGATATTAGCCCTCTATCATATGTAAGGTTGGTGAAAATCTTTTCCCAATCTGTTGGTTCCCGCTTTGTCCTGTTGACCGTATCCTTTGCTTTACAGAAGCTTTGCAGTTTTATGAGATCCCATTTGTCAATTCTTGATCTTAAAGCATACGCCATTGGTGTTCTGTTCAGGAACTTTTCCCCTGTGCCCATGTGATCAAGGCTTTTCCCTATTTTCTCTTCTATTAGTTTCAGTGTAGCTGGTTTTATGTGGAGGTCCTTGATCCACTTGGAATTGAGCTTTGTACAAGGAGATTCCATGATCAAATTATGCGCTAATTTAATCATTGAGTATTGACCTGGTTCCTGATAACATGTTAAGAGATGAAGAGCCAGAAAGCTAACAGTAGCATCACTTCTTCCCCAAGGTAATATGCAGTTAGGACAGTACTAATCCGTAAATGTCAATCACCTCTTTAAGTCCTATGAGTAAAGATTATGTGCTCCCAGCAGGTCTAGCTAGCTCCGGTGTGACAGGCAGCCATAAAGTATTCTGGAATATGAGACAGTGCTCAGCGCATATCGCAACAGTTGACTTCCAATGTCAATGATAGCTAAAAGCGTCGAAGAGTTCACTCTCCTAAGAAAACACACAATACGGACAAGGGGTCAGTGTGAAGTAGAAATCTCCATGTTGTAAGATACCATAGATCACATTTAAGTCAAGAATTCACAATAAAACTCATTAGCTGTCAAGACGATGGAGAGGCCACCGGCACATATGTATCCACAGTGTCCTCAGCTGCTGTCACTGTCTGCCTCTCATTTGCACAGCATCACCTCTGATGACGACATTTCAGACTTCCTGGCTGAGCCCTCAGCTGGGCTGAAAACCCAACAGAGCATAAAAGCAGCCTTAGGCCACATGTGGGCTGACTGTCCTCACTAAGTGTCACCTCTTTCTGTCCCCTCAAAGGATAGTTTCCTATTTAAAAAACTGGGAAACAAAAATTACCATTTACTCAGACAGTAGGTTTGCTTTTTTTGTTTGTTTGTTTGTTTGTTTGTTGCAGTATGGCGATTGGACCCAGGGGATCATGTATGTTAAGCAGACCATTACTTCTAAATAGAAATCATGGTTTATGCCTCACTGTGCATACTAATGTCTCTACAGATGCCTACTGATGTCCAACTTTGCTCTAATCAAAGTTGTGGAGTCTCTTTGTCCTTGTATCCTTATCTTATTTTTCGCTGAAGATATTGTACAGGTAACTTTATTAATTATTATAATAAAATAGGAAAGGGCTGTTATGATTCAAACTAATTCGCTGATGAGAGAAGCTAGCTGCAGGGGGATGAGTGGAAGAGATAGATAGATAGATAGATAGATAGATAGATAGATAGACAGACAGACAGACAGGTGTACATGTACATATACATATATGAAAATTAATCCACATGAACTAGCAATGCACCTCACAAGAACCACAGGCTAACAATTTACCCCTCAAGAACCATAGATTAACAAAAACTCCAGTGCCAGGCATGAAAAAGCCCTTTTTAATGGTTAGTCAGGGTAGTTCAAGTGAATAGCAAAAACAATATGAATTCATTATGATGGCCTGTGTTCCCTCCCAGGGATTGAGGGTCACTATTATTGAGGATGACATATACTTACGACACTGAACTCGGAGGATTCCAGATAAAAACGATCTGAAAACCTCTGCTTACATTCTAGCTTCCACAGTTCCAGAAAATACTCTGAAAACTGCAAACGGAGGAAAGAAATTAAACAGCTCCACCCAGTTGAACCAGAACAATGACCATCAATACAAGATATCTGTAAACGTGCAATAGGTGGTACCCGGTAGTGGTAATAAACAGATGTTTAATTTGGCTTACAGACCACTCAACAGGCGGGAAATCGTGCTTGGCATTAAAAACCCTGAGGGTTTCTTTGGGCTAGTGATGTCATGGACTATAGAAAAGAATCTACTACTGTCACTTTGCTAGACCAGTGTGATTCTTTAGTATGTTCTAAATTTTATGCACAGGTGAGTGTGGCTACCACACCTCATCAAAGAAAGCTCTCTTATAGCAAATGGAGACTGTCCCAGAAAAGCAAAACCTGGCAATGTAGACATGAACAGCTCCCAGCCCTAGTAGATGTATCTGTATCATGTCTCTTGGATCTATGTCTCAGAAAATGTGGAGAAAAAAGAGACAGAAAGATTGTAAGAACCAAAATATCAGCTAGTGACCAGTCAAACAATCTCTACTCTAAATTATTAAAACAGCACTACCAGAACTATGCCAACCGCAAGTGATACACCAATCCAGAAGGGAAGTTTCATGGGATCCCACACCGAGACAGAGACAACTAGTGGCTTTTGGGGAAAGGAGAATTAATCTCTCCCAAGGATGAGTCCCCTTAATGGCTATCCATATAAACACAAACAATAAAATGGACTCAGCAGGTTGTATTTATATATTTGTGTACAACCATATACAATAATAATAATAAAGAAGCAGGCTATCAACTTGAGAGTAGGAGGCATACAGAGAGAGAGAGAGAGAGAGAGAGAGAGAGAGAGAGAGAGAGAGAGAGAGAGGAGAATGATAGGAGGGTTGGAGGAAAGTGATATAGTTTTACATAAAATTAGATATATTTTTTAAAATGAAGTTATACATGTGTAAAACGGGAACAAAAGAACTGATTAGCAGTGTGTGTGTATAGACACACACACACACACACACACACACATGAGTTTTGCTTTTTTAAGAGTGAATTAAAATGTAATATTCAACCAAAATGTCTTACTTACTGCTTCATTGCTATGAAGAGATGGCTTGACCAAGGCAACTCTTATAAAAGAGAGCATTTAGCAGGGCAGCACTCACTTATAATTTCAAATGCTTAGTCCATTAGCAGTATGGTGGGAGCACCATGTCACACAGGCCAGCACTGCAGCAGTCAGTGCAAGTACCACATCATGATCCACAGGTAGAGAGGGGAGGGAGGGAAGGGAGGAGGGAGCTTGGCATGGCCTTTGCAAACCTGGAAGTCCACCCCCAGTGTCACACTCCCTCCAACAAGGTCAGGCCTCCTAACCTTCTAATCCTATCAAGAAGGTTCACTCCCTGGTGACTAAGCACTCAAATATATGAGCCCACGGGAGTCATTCTTACTCAAACCACCACACAAAGCAACGTTCTAAAGCTGTTCTTCTCCAAATACTCTTATCATCCCATTACTGGTATTAAAGCTCGTTGTAGACAAAGGTGAGAAGTAACGCCCAAATAGGAAGAGGAGTAGGCCCCAGGTATACACGACCCATTATTGAGAAAACAACATCGAAAGACTTCTGCCTCTCGCCAGAGTTCTTCTGTGCAATGACTAGTCTCTGATTTACACATCAATACCTTAAATGTCTAGTAACATCAACCTAAAGCACTTTTTAAAGTGATGACTTATTTGGGGTGAGGGGGTGGGGGGAATAACAGCACTCAGTTCTAAAACGTAGCCATTCATTTCTGACAGCAAATAAATCATGCAACAGTCGCTGGCAAACTACCAACACGAGCAATAAATCTTCGAATTCAGCCCTACACCAGGCATAATGCTGTAAAATGAAAGTCTAGTTTTAACTCAGTGACCTCAGTCTTGCCTCTGCTGGACAGTAAATCTGATGCAACATGAGCAAATATGGGTGGCTGAGTTTCAATCTGGCATTACACCGAGGCTTTGTCAAGGATCCCAGAATTTAGAATTTTTAAGAACAACAACAACAAAAAAGGAGTCTGAAAACAAAAACATATGCTACACAGCTGGTGATGGGGACATTAGAGGGAAGAGCTCTCACCTTGGTTGGGAGAACACTTTGGCCACTTCTTTGACTTAATCCATTCTAAAGCCTTGGTTTTTATTCTCTGAACTTATTATCTTCAAGGTATATATATGCACTGGGTGAAAGATGATACATTTACTCTTTCATCCACCAATTAAGAATATCAATGCATGACTTATCTCTTATTTTCTCTGGTGCTCTGAAAATGAGTTAAGTTTGCTGTAGTTCAACTTCCAAATCATTGAAATTGGAATGACCTCTGCACATAACCCATAGGACACCATAACCATACCCATTCATACTCACTACCACACGACCTTTGCACATAACCCATAGCACACCCTAACCAAACCCATCCATACTCACTACCACACGACCTTTGCACATAACCCATAGCACACCATAACCAAACCCATCCATACTCACTGCCACACAACCTTTGCACATAACCCATAGCACACCATAACCAAACCCATCTTATACTCACTACCACACGACCTTTGCACATAACCCATAGCACACCCTAACCAAACCCATCCATACTCACTACCACACGACCTTTGCACATAACCCATAGCACACCATAACCATACCCATCCATACTCACTACCACATGACCTTTGCACATAACCCATAGCACACCATAACCATACCCATCCATACTCACTACCGCACGACCTTTGCACATAACCCATAGCATACCATAAACAAACCCATCCATACTCAATACCGCACAACATGCTGACATTGAAGATTTACTTTAGTGACAGAAGCAAATGAGATTCTGCATTTTTTCCGCAGGACATAAGTAGAAAATGAAAATACATTTCATCAGTTGCAGAGGAACTAGAGGAAAAGTACAGAGTCCTATTCAGTAAAAACAGAGATTCCTAGAGGAAGGGTTCAGGAATGGCTATGCAGCATTGGAGACCACTGAGCTGAAGCCCTTGAGATGAACTAAGCTATACAGAAAAAAACAGGTTTGTGGAACATAACTCAGTAGCTGTGAGCACTTGCTGCTCTTACAGATAACATGGGATTGGTCCTCAGTAGCCATATGACAACTCACCACCGTTTATACAGTTCCAGAGAACCTGACACACTCTTCTGACCTCTTTAGATATGTGGTTCATATACATACATGCAGGCTCACCCATTATTTAAAAAAAAATAGGGAACATTTCATTTGCCTCCATTTGCATCTGTCATGTGAATATCTGTGCTGACAGACAGAGGCTACACTCACCCTTAACCAGAGAAGCCTTTCTCTGCAGCAAATGGCAGTGAATTGTAGCTCCCAAGATCACAGGAAGAAATAAAGGTTGAGAGAGTAAAATAAGTAAACAGGTAGAGGGAAAGAGCACAAAGACAAGACGGTGATAAGTGTGGCTACACACCACCTTCTAGCAGCACACATCTATTGTAGACAGGAACTCAGCAGCTACAGAAACCAGCACTGTCAGCAATGGCAGAGGATCAAGGAGGGCTCATG
Source organism: Mastomys natalensis (assembly GCA_021653895.1). Classification (NCBI taxonomy): domain Eukaryota; kingdom Metazoa; phylum Chordata; class Mammalia; order Rodentia; family Muridae; genus Mastomys; species Mastomys natalensis. Next base: position 19,301 of record JAJTUV010001657.1, on the reverse strand, counting down.
GGGCCTCACTTCTTCCTGCTGAATTAATGGTTCCTGGGAGATTCTGGCAGAGAGGGAGTCATTATCTTCAGTTATGAACCCACACGTGTGCTCACCAGACTAAAAAGTTTAGCCAACAGCATCTGGCCTCAGTAGGAGAGGATGTGGCTAGTCCAGCAAAGACCTGATGTGCCGGGGGGGGGGGGGGGGGGGATATCCGAAGGACATGGAGAAGGTGAAGGGAATGGCGGGGAGGGTTATGGGAAACAGTGACCTGGATTGGGGGGGGGAGGGCAGTGAGTGGGATGTAAAGTGAATGAATAAATAAGTAAATAATTATGTTGAAAGAACTAATAAATAAATAAACAAAAAGTAAAAAACTTAAGCCAAATCTCAGGTGACACAAATGGACCTGGTTAAACTCTGTGGGTGTCCTGGTTCAGTTATTATTGCTATGATGAAACACCATGGCCAGAGAAACTTGGGAAGAAAGGAGTTTAGTGGGCTTATGCTGCCACATTGCTGTTCACCACTGATATGTGTCAGGACAGGAATTCAGGAACTCATGTCTGTCAGACAGACAGGACATGATGCAGACTCATGGAGGGGTGCTGCTTACTGGTTTTCTCCTCTGGCTTCCTGAGCCTACTTTTTAAGAGAACCCAGAACCACTAGCTGAGGCGTGTCACTACTCAAAATGGGCTGGGCCTTCCCACATCAATCACCAATTAAGAAAATGCCCAACAGTTACATCTACAGTCCAACCTAATAAAGGCTTCTCTCAACTGATGTCCCCTCCTCTTGGATGACCCTAACTTGTAACCTTGTGCTAACTTCACATAAAACTATCCAGCACAGTGGGTCACAAAACAAGAGAAAGAAAAGAATGTGGGAAAAAGATTTGTGGGGAAGGTGTCTGACAGGACGAGGCTAACGAAATGGGAGATAATAAGAATAATATTTATGAAACTGAGAAAGAACTCATTAAAAATACTTAGAAAAAGAAAGATACTGAAAAGTAATGGAAGAGAACGAGAGCAAAGAATGGGGGAAGGGGAGGGGTTACAATTTGTCATCACCCCAAAGTGCTAATGCTGGCTCCAAAACCTCAATCCCAGATTCCCTCATCAATCTTAATACCCCCCAGATTCTGTGTAGAGCAACCATGGAAAGAGAAGAAAGTTCTTAGCCAAATATTGGAGTCCAGCTTGGAAAAATGAGCTTTACAATGACAGCACATATTTTAAGGGCTTATTGGGATCTAACTAAAGAGACTGGCTCCAAGCCGTGCAGTTTCACATATTTTCTTGATTCCTAAATTAATCATTTTTAAATCATCTCCCTTAAAATAAGCCAAAGGGAAGCTTCCTTCAGGACTAGCGATTCATTGGCATCTCACAATTAAAAACTAGATCACATTTTTGGGAAGAGGACAAAATGAGAATTTGATTTAAATTTAATATGATATATGCTCATGTGTCATGCATACCAATGAGGCTAAAAAGAAATATTTAATATGATACAACTCTAATATAAAACTAAATCAGTTTCAGCTACTCATCGGGATTTATTAACCATACAGAACTTGATGGAATTATAGCTGAGCCTTTGATGGGAGAAAATGATTATAAATTTTTGTCTACCTATCAACGAATCTTAGGCATACAATCCCATTCTTCTCCTCTACTAACATTCCAAAGAAAAGTAGGATTGGAAATCTAGCTTATATATTGCATTTACAGTATGGTAAATTAGATAACAATAACAATTGGTATTTTTTAAACAATTTTAATGTTTAGCATGTTATTATTTTTCTGAGTTTATTGGGTTTTTTCTCTGTGTCTATGTTGTCATTTTTTTATGACTTCCGTTGCTTTGACTCACCTAAATGATCCCATGCCTCTCTATAAGTACAGACAGTGAGTTATTAAACAGATTGCTTTTGACAGAATTTTCAACATTTCTTGTTATCATACACGTGTTATGATAATATTTGTCCTTCCTTTCATAATGTGCTAGAAGTTCTCAAGTACGACACATGGTAGCCCTCCTTCTCTCTAGACACACTGTTATACATATTGTCAGTTTGAGAGAAGGCAGTAATTACAAAGGTAGCTAATCGAAAGTCATGGAATACTTTAAAAAACATATTTGATTATCTTCAGAACTCCGTCACAGAATTACTGTATAGGATTCCAAAAGAAACTGTGTTGTACCTCTCTAAGAGACACAACGGGTGTCTAAAGTACTGAGAAATAAACTCTTGCATCTTTCCAAAAAAGTATCCTTCCTGGGGGTGTTAAATATGCTTCCAGTAGTATGGCTTTCATTCTGCATTTTATAGTCAGAGGGTTCCAGTCCATTGTAGCTTCATTCCTGGGTAAGAACCAGATACTCTAATGATTGCTCTTTCTATGATTTCCCAAGAAAACCAAAGGACTAGGAAGCTCACTACATGGGGTGAAATCTACACCAGCGATTACAAATGCCAACACATGTGGCATTAGCCAGGATAGAGGCCTCGAGATCTCAGTGTATCAAGTAAGATGAACTGAGCTGAGCTGACAATGATGACCATCATATTCTACAGCCAATCAACACCAGCCACATGGATCACAGGTACTTCATAACCACGGCTGGTCCTGCACACAGGACGCAATCTGAATTTGACCCAGAATTGGAGACAAAAAATACTCATGGAATATTTATCTTAGATTTCTTCTTCATAGACATCTCAGTTATCTCAGAGCAGTTCCCATTAGTATGTCTTAACACATACATAGGCAATAGTATCTACTAACCAAACAAGTGCAGTGGAAAGACTATCCATCCATTCATTTATTCAGTGGACAATTAAAATATCCACTAAAATTCAGACACAAAGCTAGTGATAGGAAAATGATTATAAGCAAAATCAGTTCGTGATAGAGTACAATATCAAATTTACTGAGGAATAGATGGATTAGCCAAATAATCACATTAATATGTGTGTAAATATAAGTAAGGATTTTAAAAGTACATGTAGTTTTTCTGTGAGGACAACTGAAGGAAGGAAGAAAGGAAGGAAGGAAGGAGAGAGGGAAGGAAGGGAAGAAGGGAGGGAGGGAAGAAGGAAGGAAGAAGAGAGAGGGAAGGAAGGAAGGAAAGAAGGAAGGAAGGAAGAAGGGAGAGAGAGAAGGAAGGAAGGGAGGGAGGGAAGAAGGAAGGAAGAAGAGAGAGATGGAAGGAAGGAAAGAAGGAAAGGCAGGAGGGAGGGAGGAAGGAAGAAGGGAGAGAAGGAAGGAATGGAGGAAGGAAAGAAGGAAAGAAGGAAGGAAAGAAGAAGGGAGAGAGGGAAGGAAGGAAGGGAGGGAGGGAAGAAGGAAGGAAGAAGGGAGAGATGAAAGGAAGGAAGGAAAGGCGGGAGGGAGGGAGGAAGGAAGAAGGGAGAGAGGGAAGGAAGGGAGGAAAAAGAAAAGGAAGGAAGAAAGGAGAGGGGGTTGGTGGTAAGGAGACAGGAGAGAGGGAGTGTTGTACCGACTGGAAACCAGAGAAGGCAGCCTTGGCTGGTGAAATAGGAGATTGAATATCAAGGATTTTGGGAAACAGAAACAGGCAGTAGAAACAGTCCATGCAAACGCTGCAAGCTAGAGGGATCATGATATTAAAGAAGGTTCATGAGCTGGGTCATAGAAGACAGTGAAAGAGTATAGTCAGAGGGGAGATATGGGAGTCATAGAGTTAATGAAGAACAGAGCTCTTTGTTCAAATACCCAAGTAGTTAAAAACTAACTCTAATAATCTATTGAGAGGATGCAACTGTACAATAAAAGAAAATGTATGTAGAGTCAACTGGTAAACAATTTAAAATTGGTAGTAAGGGATAGATCTTACATCTTACATTGCATTAAATATACTTTAGATAAATGAATGATCAAACCGTTAAGGTGGTTATTGAAACATAATTAGAAGCTGTAAGCACTTGTTTGATCATCTGAACAAGAGAAATCTTTCAGCCATATCAGGAAATGCATTATTCCTATAGAGCAATGATGGGGTACAGAGAAGGAAAATCACCCAAAATGACCTCATGGAGAAAAAACATTAAATACATATGACTAGAATATTAATTACTAGTGACACATCCTATGAGCGGAGAATGGTTATTACTCGATTGATCCTAGAGAATAATAATAAGCCCAACTTACAAATAGAAAAATACAACAGGAACCTTGGGAGTGAACATGAATGTTTTCAACAAGTATGGGGAAAATCTCCATGGTAACAATGAAAACATGGGACTATGAAAGACATAAATATTTTGTATGACAGAACTGTAGAGACAGAGAGAGGAATCATGGCACCCTGCAGCCATCCACAGCATAGAAATCAGTCTGCAGAGGGGATGACAATCTGACAACATGTATCCAATTTAAGTAAGCAGGAACTTTAACTCGACAAGAATTCTAAGAACTGAGCCCAAGAAATCACCCATGTTCTAATGGTGTGCAAGCTATGGCCATTTACCTGACATTTTACATGAAGAAATTAGAATATTTGGGAGGCAAAAGAAATACTATACAGAAACAAGCAATTGGTACATTTATTGACATTTTTCAACAAAAGGAGTCTAAGAGGGATATGCAACAAGACTTACAAGTGGAAACTGCTATACACACTTTCCTCTTTGCACAAAAATTCAGAATACTTCTCTGTCATCTTTGCCTACAAAGAGAACACAGAAGATCAAATCTATTCACGTCTTCCTGTATAGCCTTGGCATATTCTATTCATATTCGATGGAGTTCCATAATGCAAAATAGAACATCCTGCTCATACCCTTCTGATTTTCACCATGTGAATTTTAATCTTTTGTCTCTAGAATTAGTGTAGGAAAAGAGGGAAGAGCAAGTCTGGCTTCTGCCTGAACTTTGAGATGGGGCCTGGAGGAGGGACCTTACTTTTCTGTTCCCTGGCTCAAAAATTCTCACAAACCTCACAAAGTACATAAGCAAACAGAGGGAACATAAGAAGGAGAAAGGCAGGCAGATACCCAGGCAAAAGAGATTCTAACTTACAAAACTAAATCTGAAAGTCTAAGTCACAGCAGGACCAGCTGTTGAGTAAATAGCCTTAAGTGTTTCATCAAGAAATTTGCACAAGAACAGAAGGGGCCTGGAAGCTGTCAAAATATCTACATTTTTATGCCCATTCCAGCATTTGAGTAGAGTCATGGTGATTGTTTTCTGTTCCAAATGAAGCATATTAGATCCAACAGAGAAGATTCCTGGAGGCCTCAACCATATCAATATTAAGTCCACTATCCTTTAATATCCCAGAACTTGGGCAAAACTAGACTGGTAAGAACTTGGAGTAACAGCTAAAGTTGGAGGATAATCATGGGATTAGCAGATAGTTGTTTGAATTACATCTCTCTTGCATTGTCAAAGACAGCAGGGGGGGCTCATGGAGAGATGGTTCAGCAGTTAAGAACACTGGGAATTCATTCAAAGGACCAAGGGTCAATCCCAAACCTACATGATGGCTCACAAGCATCTGGCTTCTTTGGCCTCTATGGGTACCAGGAACACTGTGGAAGTGACATTCATACAGGTCTAACACCCACACATATAATAAATAAAATAGAATAAAAATTTCAAAGACGATAAATGACTAATTAGAAGTAATGTTTTATAAGCATTGCAGGAATAGTTAATACAGCTATTATTAGGACATGCTTTGTTAAACTGTCATCCAGTCAATGGCTTTGTAAATACTCCACTCTATATTGATAGTGCTGTGCCCGGCCTTCATCAAGTAAGTTCCTCATTGCACATGTCAGTGGAATGCTGACACCACAATTCGTCAAGGTGTTGAGAATAGGTGACAATAGAATGTTCATCCCTAAATAAGACAACAATGTCACCCCTCTCAGGCTCAAGGAACAACACAGAACGGAGAACAGAGAGAATTCTAAGAACCAGAGAATAGAGAGGCATGTAGAAAACAGTTGTCTTCTGGACACGACATAGCCACTGCCCCCATTTCTTGGCAGAACATAAACAGGAGGCTATTTATTAGAACAAGGGAAAGTTAGCAGTGGCCACAGTGTCAAAGAACATGACTCCCACCTCTTAACAACCATCAATCATCAATAGTCCCTCAAGGAGGAATCAGACCTCATGGGCCCCTCTGCTATCCAGGATGAAATGTTGACAGGCCCAGTATTGTGGAGTGAGGGGATTAGAGATAAGAATGAAGGCTTGGAGCTAAAATGGACCCACGTACTCAATGGACCTCCACCATGTCTTTTCCACATGTGGGAAATGAAATGACCATTCAAGTATAGTTCTGACTATACTACAAGAGAAAGTAAGTGAGCTCTGCCCACAAACCGGTGGCAGAGCTGGACCTGGGACTAGAACTCTTCACTGTGATTAATGGTGTTTTAACTTGAAGCCTGGACTGAGTGATGCCTCTGTATAACAGTCTTGGTCTTGTCAACTCTGAAGGAGGCCAGGGCCTCTGCTTCATATCTGCTTGATCCCACTTTCTAAATACATTGCTGACATCCATGAAGGTAGCTGTGACTTCTCAACACCAAAGACTGCCATTTGAACAATGAAAATTCATAATCTACCCTGCAACCTCAGCTTACATGGGATGGACATTCTTCATGGCCATCACTCCCATTCCTATTCCAATACCTCCAGCAACTCCCTGACCTTGAGACTGATTTTCACATAGGCTTTGGTACTTTTCCCTAAGAAATATTGCCTGGAACCCACCTATTGAAGGATATCTGTTCACACTCTGAACCCTAAGATTGTGCTATTTACTGAAAAGAACCTGTTTCTAGTTGTGGTGTGGTTCCAGCCATAGCATACATCTTTAATACTCTGGCTAGAATATAAACATGTCCTTAGTACAACAACTTTTAATTCCCAAACAATGAAGGTAAAGTTAGCTTATTGAAGATGCATCCTGCTTGAAAGTTATATCTAATTGATGCAGACAAAGTGATGAAATCAGAAAAGATTGTACAGAAAGGATATGCCAACTCTCAAAGAAGAGAACTAATTTCACAAAGAACTATTTCAAGAACGTAAAGAGAGAGAAAAAAGAAAGAAAACAAACAATAAGAGAAATATTAAAGGGAAAAAGTTTTACAGGAGACAGGTTTGGAATTAAGAAAGGAAAAAACAGCTGACACAGGTGAAGACAGACAAGCCAGAGATGAAAGGAGCCAGAAGATCAGAACTTACTGCCAAAGTTAGTATAAGGTCAAGCAAAGGAAAAAGTCAGAGGCCTAGAGAGAAGCCTAATTGAATTGTGTGGAGACTTTTGAGTCAGAACAGCTGAGTAGCCAATCAGAGGTCAGAAAGAACTAGAAGGGTGTGTGCCTATTCAACATTAAGTCTCAGGAGCTGAAAACATTCTAGGCCTAGACTATATTGTACAGAGGATAGAAGTTTCCAGGTCTAGGCCTAGGTTAGAGGACTGAGACCATAAGACTCTAAGATTACAGTTATATCAGGGGAATAAAATATACATTTACACCCAGCAGTTACCAAGGAAAAGAAAGAAATAGCCAAAGACCTATTTGAACACTTTGCAAAGATACCTTCTCTGTGAGTTTAGCTGTGGGGAGCGCTATTTAAGATGGTGCCTGGCATGGAGCCAGAAGCCTCAAGTGTGCTGGCACGCCATTTCAGGGAGCCTGGGTGGCACGTAGACTAGGCTACACTGCACATGCATTTTGCTGGTTCATCATTACATAAGATCAGGCCATGTGACGTATGGGCTCAGCACCAATCCGGAATGACTTCGTGGCAGATTCTGGTTGGAGGAGATACAGAGATTTAAGGACTGGGAAGGAAGGATCGGGGGCTTTTTGGATGTTAAGGTTTCCTGAATAAACTGTGCTGAGAAGAGGTTCCCGCGTTAGTTGTCTTCTGTCTGCTAGTCGGATCGGGAGGCGACATTTATCCAAGAACCAAGATAAAACTTCTTTAAGTGATTGTAAATCTACAGAAAACACATTGCATTTTTCCAAAGTGACTCCACAACCCTGGCCATAGCTTTAACAAGAAATGGAATCTAATTCTCTTCCTTCTGGACTTAACGTAATCTTGTGACTCACTCTTGACCAAAGCCTCGGCTATAACAAAATGCCAGAGGCAGGGTGATTTTCAACAACGGGCATGAATTTCCTGTGGTTCTGAGGTTTGAAAATGGAGATCAAGGTACATTCAGAGTTCCGAGTGAGGGGCCCTCACTGGGTCAGAAGGCTTTCTTCCAGATCCATCCTCACAAGGCACAGGAAGTACAGCTCTGACCTCTTCATCATTGGGAAAGACACCACTAGCTCAGGCACTGGATAAGGTCTCAACTCTACTTCAGGAACTCTTCCAACCATAGTCACACCCAAAAGGTGCAATGCAGCAATACCACAATAGGAATTGTGGCTTCATACAGAATGAAAGGAAAAATGAAACTGTTTGGAACAAGAGGAGACTGTGGTAAGGTGACAAGGGGGAAAAGAGAATATATGAAGTATGGAGGTGAATAAAATCCAGTCACATTGCATGCTGGAACAAAACTGCTTATATGAAACACACAAATATGGATAATGAACATGCCAAATTTAAAAATTTGGAAAAAAACCAAGCAAGTTTCGTTTTAAGGAATGCAATGGAGAAAAGCAGAAGAATAAAGAGTCTATACTATTATAGAACAGAACATCCAGGAGACACCAAATGGCTATATGGTCATCATAAAAACCAACGAGGCTTCTGCCTATTCAATGGGGTAAGCAGTTCCTGAGATTCCCATTCTACCAGGAAGACCCCATGTTGGCCTATGGCCTTATGGAAAGGGAAGGAGAGAATATTGGTCTAACCTGCCCAAGGACCCAGCTCTTTAATAACAGATAGTACTGTTTTAGACACTAACTAGAACCAGAATCACCCAACTTTTTTGTTTTCAAATGCTCTGCTACACAATCACCAGAGGACTATAAACAGTAAGTCTTCCTAATGGCATTAAGTTTTAAAGCATTTCTTTTTATGCAGCCACAGAAACTAGAATCTACAGCCATATAATAATAAGGCAGCAGAACTGCTCTATTATGATATATGGTTGCCTGCACTTTTGTAAAGCCATTTTGTTTGGCTGGGAGAGGAAACTGTGTTTTACAATGTCCATGATTTACCTTCAGACATGCTAGTTTTCTGGATAAAGAATTATGGAGTGTATTCCAAAACCACATTCCCTGGGCAAATTATAGCATGTAAGAGAAGTAGGATCCTAGAATCCTGTGTCCTTTCAGCATGCCAACTACCCACGGAGCCAACAGCAGTATACCCGAATTCCCCTCCTGAGTCCACTGTCCACCCTGTCTATAAACAAACTCTGTCAGTCGAAGCAAATCTAAACTTAAATGTAGTTACTGGGAAAACAGACACAGTATATTGGTTCCTTTTCTATTGTTGTGACAAAACATGACCAAGGCAACTTATAGAAGGAAATGCTTAATTGGCCTTATTTTTTTCAGAGTCCATGATGGCTGAGAAAAGACATGGTGGCAGGAACAGCTCTCAGCTCATAGCTAGATTCACAAGTAGAAGGTAGATAGGGAATACCGAGGAGGGCCTGAGCCACTTAAAACCTTAAAGTCTAACTCTAGTGACAAGGCCACAGCTCTGAATCCTTTCCAAACAGTTTCATCAGTTGGAGAGAGGAAACTGTGTTTTGTCCTATGAGCCTACGGGCATCATTCTCACTCAGGCTACCACACAAGGTATAAGGCTTTCTCCCACATGTATTCATGAATGACAGGACCATCGCTGCTGCCCTTTCTCATACTGTCAACCTCCCATGTGCAGTGAGGAACCTGTACATCTAATGGTATAGAAACCAAAGGGTCTGAAACTCTGAAAATACCAAAGAGCAGGACACTGTTAAATCTCACCAGAGTGATGCATCAACTCCCACTCAAAAGTCATGAATTCTGACAACAACACATGTTCCTATATGTATCTACTTGATGACAAACATGCAGGATAAACAGGAAAACTATAAATGACTAAAATATCCAACCAATCTCGTGAAGATGTTCCATGTCATATGACAAACTCATGTGCAAGCATGTGTTGTCTCCATCCTTATCTTGTGATCACAAGTCTATGTCCACTTGTCCTATGTGACAATATGAAAATTTGTCTTAAAGTCAGGCAGCATGGTAATATCTGTGTCAAAGGGAACTGGGTTCCCAGTACAGCTAGCTGTCTTGTATTGTCATTTCATAAGACTTCTAGAGAGCTGTTCTAAAAACATTCTTTCTTTAATAAATGTAACCCCCATGCTCCTCTCTCACATGGGAAATGGACAAGAAAAGGTTAATAGTTTGCTTTATAGAATGAGAATATCTGTGTTTATTTCAGATGGGACCAAAATTATGTTAGTTGTCTTTTTAAACATATAGCAAACATGTTGCTTCCAACTTAAGTACTGGACATACTTTGGATCTCTTGTACCAATATCTCGGGTGGTATGTATGAAAATCTCACCAGAGTCAATCACTGAAAACACTGGCTGAGGGAGACAGTATTCTTTGGACCTTTAGAACTTCATCAAAAGCTGTAGTTAACCTCTCACTTATTTGGATTAGGCCAAGGTTTTATCATTTCAAAGACCTGTGGGCTTACATACAAGTACTGGGAAAGCCAACAGTCAGATGCACTGACGTCCTTTATTATTTGGCTCCAGGCCAGGAGGAAAACTGCTTTTCACTGAGATGAAGTCTCTTCCTACTGGGAAACACATCTTAATTATTACTCAAGGGGAATTTTTCCCAATCTATTTTTGTGCTTCATGTCAAGAAATCATCAAAACATTCCCTTTGTCCTGTTTTCTACCTGAGTGCTCCCTATAGTACAGGACGAAAGGCAGGACATTCCAGAAATGTCTCTATTCCCACAAGAATATCTCTAGGCACTTTCTTAGTATAAGGAAGAAGTGTTTTATGTTATGGGTGATGGCCAGTTAACATCTATGTTTTTCTGGATGAACTACAGTATTATCAGCCAAGGGAAACACCTGCATAGCTCTGTTTTCCTGCATGATATCCATGACCACACATCCCATAAACATGGAATTCAAATCCAATGGGGAAAAAACACAGGTGCTATGAGAAAACACCTCCCTGTAAGTCTGCAATGTGCAGCAATCTTTCAAAGCAAGCGATACTATCCATGTGTAATTATAGCTAAGAAACACAAAAATCAACCCTAATAAAAGGTAACTATTTTATAACGTATGGAGCTGGAACTAACCTTGAAAACAAAGTTCTCAGAAGACTGATAGCAGTTTACAGATGCAGCAGAGCACATTGAGCAGGACTCTGTTTTCTATTTTCGGAACAATTCCAGAGCAAATTTTACCAAAAGTTTCTTTAGACCCAAGGCCCCTAAACTAATATATCCTTGGGTACATAAATAAAAATAAATAGACGCAGACACAGACATAGATACACACATAGACACACATGGGGGTAGGGTAGCTCTATTATAATAGTAAAGGTATAGTATAGTACTATACTATCAGTATAATAGTTTTATTATAAGAGTAAGGGCATAAACAGAAAGAACTAACCACTTTGATTTATTTAAAAATAGTTATAACCCAGACCCCTCAAGATGTCTTTAGGAAATGAAAACGCAAGACAGCCAACTGCATGGAGAACCAACATCCCTTTGTCACATAGGTATTTCCATATTGCCTGACTTTCCCCATACAACAAGTGATGCACACAGGATCTCAAGTCCATCGAGGGGACAATAAATGCCCCATATCACTGGGACAATGGAAGCCAGTCTCTGAAGAACCCACATACCGCCCTGTAGATAATAAATGCCACATGAATGACGTCAACAAAGACCAAATTGAGCTAGGGGGTCTGGGATAGGAAGAAGAGAGTTATTGGATTATAAAATGAGCAGTTGAGCCATGCCTGTCATACAGATTTTCATGGTAGGCAGAGAAAAATGAAGCAAGTCGCACAGGAGACAGTCATCTAGGTTGCTTCTCAAACTATTGCTAATACAATCTATGTTTAAGAAAATCTTCATAGCCAAAAAAAAAAAATCACTGATATTGTTTGGTTTTGGTTAAGCTCATTTTTTCCTCCAAAAGCAACTTTAATGTTTGCTATATTCACATTGCTTTGTTTCAGAATTCCCCAAATACAAAAAAAAAAAAAAAAAAAAGCAATAAATGTTTTCTGCCCTTTGGGAAGCTGCAGAAGAATTGCAAAGATGGATCTGGAAGGACAGACTGATAAACAGCTCATCAGCATGTCAGACCTGTTGTGTTGACTACTGTTAGGAGCCAGAAAAACACTTGGGAATCCTAATTCAAACTGAAGACACAGATCTCAAACAGCCAAGTACCTCATCTGAAGTTCAGGGTTGCATCGAATTATCAGAGACAAAGGGGAAATCAGTCATTCCGAGGTATCTTAAACATCAGTGATCCAAACCAGCCAGAGAGTTAAATAGAATTCTCGAGTCAACTATATGTTTGGCTGGTGAATGTTGCCACAGGCTGAGTACTCACACCATACATAACATTCTGACTTCCAAAGATACAGCTTATGCTAGATCCTGAAGTCCAGCCATTTAAATGTTATCATTCTACTCTGAAAGGTGAGCTGTTATGTTCGTATGTCACCAAGTCTCATATTCTGTGAAAGGCATCCACTGATACAATTTAATAAGACAAGGGGATATGATTAACAGTTGACTGCCTTGGGACTACAGAGATGGCTCAGAAGGCCTGGAGTTAGATTCCCGGTACTCACATTAGGCACTTTACAACTGCCTCTAACTCCAACTCCAGGGGATCTGACATTCTATTCTGCCCTAACTGAGCCTCTACACATGCAAATATACACATAAACATAAGTGCTTGCTTATGTCCTTGGGGAAATGCAATGTAATCTGTAGCTCCTTTTTGTTTTTCTTTTAATGTACCATTGTAAGGTACATTTTTTTTAAAAAGACTCTTTAAAAGGCATATAATTGTATTTCTAACATTTAGTGACTTATCATTCAGTAGCTTTCACTAAAAATCAGAAATTAAACACAGACATGCACACACACACACACACCAAATTAGAGAATGGAGAACATATCATTGAGGGCTGAAAACATCTCCTGCCAATAATTTAGCTGTATTTATAGGTCTCTTGTTGTTCTCTGTAAACTCTGTCCTTTGCTCCTTACAATGGTACATTAAAATAAAAAAGGAAAAAGTAGCTACATACTACACTGTATTTCCCCAAGGACATAAGCAAGCATTTAATACATTGTATTCTACTTATAATATTACATGCCAACTTTAAAATAGTTGAAGTAAGATATAAGAAAATTCTAGAGTTACCAGCCATGCTTCACAGGAAATGAAATGTTCTGCTAAGCAGTCTAAAAACAAAGGACAAAGAAACAAAAACACTTTTCAAGTAAAGAATTACACTTTTATTACCATAGGCTTAAAATGCTAAGCCTCCAGACCTTCCCCTGCAACAGAGTCTAGTCTTAAATAATAGAGCCAGCCACACATGCCTGTAACACACACAAAGATCCAGACTAATTTGTCTTTTGTAATCAATCAATATAAACAGAAAGCTATTATAGAAGAAAAGACACAAGGAAGTACATATATTCTTGTCATTTTTAAACCTTTATTGGGGGTCATCCAACAATCAAATTCTAGATTTGTTTCCTATTTTAAGTAAAAGGTAGTGTAAACAGACAATAAAAGTATTGGATGTGTGGAAGGGGGTACATTTATATTGTGTCAACATGTCCGAGGCAATCCTGAACTACTCTATAATTCAGACTAAGCGATACTGGAAGCACAGTATCAGGGGGTTAGTTCTTTCTAAACCAATGCTTCTCAATTTTACCATGATTACATTTGGAGCTAGATAATTTGTTGCAGTGAAGGGTTATCTTGAATGTTTGGCAAAATCTCCATGGGTCTCCTTCTAGACATTGATAGCATATGCTTACTTTTCAAAAATATGACGGTAGATAACTAAGTATCCCCTTAGGGACAAATTAGCCCTGCTTGACAGCTACTATTCCATGAAATGACAAAGTGAGTCCTTCCCCTTGGGAAACCAAAGACAGGATGCTGCTTATAGCTACAAAAAGTCTGAAGTGTTCAGGTTAACCTAGTGTGTTCTCTGCTGAAGAGGCAACACTCAGTGCAAGAGTAAAATGCAAATTATCTTTCAGGCTCCCCTGGACCAACTCAGCTATGTTCTCTTTTTCATTGGTAGTTCTCAAGAATAACTATAAAATATGCTAAGGATATAAACTCCTGCTATGTTAAGAGCCTGAACAGAATGTTCTGGGTCCATTCTAGTGTCCCATAGAAAGACAATGACCATCAGTGTTTTAGTTGAGCACCGTGCAGGGAAGGTTGTTTTCTACAGTACCTTCATTATGATACAAGGGCAACTAGTTTGTTGGGACTCTCCCTGCTGTCTTGCAACTTTCCGGACAGGCTCATAACAAGTTCTAGACCTCTTTCATCCTTTGCCACCTAATGACAAGTCACAAATATTCATATGTTGACTGCTTCATAACTTGCTGCATGTGAGTAAATTCAGACTCACTGGGCTCAGGGAAATTGGTTACTGTATTATTTAGTTTTCTGTCATTTTTGATAAAATACCATGACCAGAAACTACTTAAAGAAGAGTTTCAACACTTAAAGTTCCTGAGGGCTAGATGTGCATGGGAAGCACAGCAGCAGGCAGGGAAGTGAGAGGTCACATCTCAACCACACATGGCAAGTAGAGAGGAAACTAAACTGAGGTAAGCCGGTAAACCCTCAAAGCCCACTCCCAATAGCACTCTTCCTTTAGCAAGGCTCCACATCTGAAAGGTTCCATCATCTCCCAAACAGCACTACCTCCTGAAAAACAAGTGTTTGAATACACAAACCTATAATGGAAGTTTGTCATTCAACCCACAGCACTGAGACCCCGTCCTCCATAGACTCATGACCATATCATGATAATCATGATTAATTAATTAATTCAACTTCCAAAGACCTCATCATCTTTAACAGTTTCACCACTGTTCAAAAGACCAAAGTGACTTCTTAGACTCAAGGAAGCCTTCACTCTGTGAACCCTTACAAAATAAAAATCAAAGTATGTGCTTCAAAAGTACAATGTCATAGAATATATATTTGCATTCCTAAGGGCAGGATTGTGGGCAAAAGAAGACACATGGGACCAAAACCTAGGGGAATAAGTAGCCGGACTGTTGTGGGTTGGTTCTAATGCTACTTGTATTAATTTGGCTCCCCAAATTACAGAGAAACCTGCACATCTGCCTGTAAGATGCTGATGGTCTCTACCCCCAGTTGGCTTTGATTGGTGAATAAAAGTTGCCAGGGGCCAATGGCTACGCAGGAAGACAGAGGTGGGACTATTAGATTTCCTGAGAATGAATGGAAGGAGGAGATTTTAGGATCTCCATGACAGGGAAGCAGAAAGATTGGGCTTGAGAGCTGGAGAAGCAAGATCACACAGCCATGTAAGAGTAAGGGAAGAGCAACTCCAAATCCATTAAGAGTTTAGGAAAAGAGGCAAAGGCACACAATTTAGTGTCATTTCTTTTAATATAGTCTAGCTGGTGCCTCAGCTTCTTTGACCTCTATGGAAACACTCTTGATGGATACTTCAAGATTATCCATTTCCACAGTGTTTCATATAACCTCAAGTGTAAGGACATAGACCCAGTAGTTTGTACAGTTTTTCCCCCACATGACAATAGAATTGACTATTTCCATATACATCTGCTTGTACTTGGTCTGGTAAATCTATATCTACATTTAGACCTTCTTCACACTGCTTTCACTAACTGTTTAACTTTCCATTCAATGTCCTGAGGTGCCTTCAAGTCCCCCATGTTATTAACATCACTGATGGTATTCTTCAAAAAGATAAATAATCTTTAAAGAGAGATAAACATAATATAGATATAGTGATATGGATAAAGATATAGATGATAGTGTGTTTAAATAGAGTAACACTAGATGGGACAATAATGTTCACTCTAAGAACCCTAAACAAACAAACAATTCCCAGTATCAGGCACAGGAAACATTCTTTGGAATATTGGTCAAGGATATCCAAAATACTCCCCACACAATATAGGCTGTTTCCAAAGTATCAAGGCTTGGGAAAATGCATCCAAATCCTAGGTTATGTTGTAACAAAAGTGTCCCTTCAAGTCTTCCTTTCCATCAGAAATGTAGTCAACATTGCCTTATTGTCCACATAGCTTTCAGGATTATGAACTTCTAAGCACCCACCAAGACTGCCCACTAAGTGGTGGCACTTATAGAATCCTAGGCTCTCTCTCTAGTTTGTGACTCTGAACTTTTTAAACTTTTAATACACAAAATCCAAAGCCTTTCTCCACATAGGTATAATCAATATTTTTACTTTTCAAAACCAATTATCTGTCTTTATCATCGCCCCCATACAAGACACATGAGACCTGTGACTTCTAGAGAGATGATGAGATCTTCTAGAGAGAAAATGTTCTGGCTCATAGTTTTGCAGGTCCCAGTGGTAGGCACCATTACCTTGGGCTATGCTGAGGCAACACGTTATAATAGATGAATGTGCTGGAGCAAAACCACTCATCACATGACCAGGAAGTTAAAGAATACAGATTCCACAATCCATTTTGAGGCATACCAACCTAGGTAGCTCTCAGGAGGCCTCACCTACCATGTCTCTCCATACCACCTTGAGGAACTAAACTTTCAACTCTTATAAAGCATTCAACGCCCCTGTCCCAGCCTCCACCACTCTCAATGCACCTACTTTACAGGAAACTCATCTATGGATTCCCTTTGATGTTAGATACAGAATTCATTAGCAGGCCTAGCATCTCAAAATGTCACCAACAACCACACCCGTGTTCTCATCACCGGCCCATCTGCCTGGAACTTGACCCACTCTCTCTTTTGATGAGATTTCATCCTTAAGATCCCTCTCTGATCTCCTATCTTCTATGGCTCTTGCAGTACAAGCACGTTTCCTTTAAAGCTTTTAAGTTGGATTTAATTGCAGATTTGACTGACTTAAAATTGATCAAAGTATTCAGACTTAAAACTTTCCTTTATTAGTCCTTATACTGCATTCTTTCAGTGCAAGGTCAGAATAAACAAGAAATAATTATAGGAAACATTAAGAAAGAAATAAGAAATAGATGAACAAGACGACTGATACGGATGTGCTGAGTTTACAGGGAATGGAAAGGATCAAATTGGCTAAGATATATAAACCAGAGGTCAGGAACCACAGTCCTTAGAATACATTTCTATATAAAATAATGTTGTATATATGCAAAGCAAGCTAAGACTTAATTGTTCCACTCTAAAAAGTATCTTTATCTTATACTTACAAATATTGAATTGATCCTGAATTATTTTATGGAGCCCAGTAAGTTCTCACACAATAAGTACTGCTGTTGTCGAAGTCTATTTAATCCCTGTGTACTTATAGAATAGAGCCATTTACTATTATCAAGAAGAAACTGTGTTCTATTATGACTCATTATAGGGATTACACAGCTTATATGTTTACAAAATGTCTCTGATTTTTAAATTATTTTACTTATGGTAGAGTCATTGTTTCTAGGACAGTTGCCAAATATTTCTAATTTAAAAAAAAACACACAGTGACATACATAGATAATAAAAAGCTACCTAGGGATTTCTGGAAAAACAAGCTTTAGAAGTCTTAAAAAATTTTCCTAGAAATCAAGAAATGGTGGCCAAGACATCCAATGTAGGACCAATACCCAGGCCTATAGATGAATATTATGATATGTTTGTACCATCCAATAATTTTCTACCACGTAACTTTTAGTGGTTATGAAAGGACAAATTAGGAGAGTAGTACGGATATTTATCAATATTGATCTACATTTATGAGAATGTACATCAAGAACCATAGGCACAACTATTAATTTGAACTCTCATGGTTTAGAGAGACCCAGGGCTCACTCTCTAAGGACTGGCCAGATGAAGCAGGCCATCAGAGGAAGTGAGTAAGCCATCAACAAACAAAAGCACTGCCTGATCCTTCTTGGAAGAAGTCACTGTCTGCACAAAACTATTTGTTTTATGGGAAAAGAAAGACTAAACCAAAAACAAAAGGCTCCAGAATATGACAGTCACAATGCTTTCCAGGTCCTATTTACAGGACTAAGAAATCTCTATGAAATCCATCCTCAGCCAACATCACCCTAAGTAAAGTCTTCTTACAGTTGTGTAGTAGTAATTAGGCGCCAATTTGTAGTAGAAATTATTTAAACCCCAAATTTGTCGCTGTAAGTCTCCTACTCGAACGAGACCAGTAAAGGAAGACACAGCTCAATAATTATGGTATAAATCGCACGCCTGGATTGGGCAGATTTACCACTATACTATTCTAATCCCCGGCTATGAGATCCCTTATAACTTGCGGTTTTATCCAGGCCGTGTGGTTGTCCAGCTCCGTCGTCGGCTTAGGCTTCCTTCTGCTTCAGCTTCCTCCTGCTTCTCCTCTGCTTCTCTTTCTGCTTCTGCTCTCCCGGTGACTCCCTTCTCTTCTGCCCCTGCTCTGCCTTTTTTATCGAATTCCTCTCACTCTCTCCTCCCCTAAGCCTTTTCTCTGCCTCCCCTTCTACTGCCCAATCTCTGGCTCTAGTCTTTATTTTACAGGTTTTAATTGGACAGAAGGTTTACAAGATGTTCTCTGTGTACAGATTCAATCATCCTCTGCAGCCCCTCCCAGAAGGGTGGAACTAGGATCAAAATACAAGTCTGGGGCTATCCACAACATTGATTCAATCCTCCTCTGGAGCCCCTCTCAGGAGGGTGGAACTAGGATCAAAATACAAGGCTGGGGCTATCCACAACACAGTTGTCCTCTCCTACTGACAAAATCAAAGCCATCATTTCACTCAAGGGTGAAATGTCACTCACAGAGAAACAAACAAACAAACAAACAAGGCTTCCTTTTCTGGGATAACTTGACCATCTGATTGGTGATATCAGGACCCTTATTTGAAACTTTCTGCTGCATAGCTCCACACTGCCTACTTCCTCTGCCTCGCAAGATAGAAGCAATGGGAATACAGGTCCTTCTATAAATGCTTCCTATTCTCCAGAGACTCGAGCACAGGAAGGGCTCAGGGACGCTCAGTGCAGTCGAGCAAACACTTAGCTATATTGCTCACTGAGTCTCAGAATTAAAAAAA